>JAHWFO010106679.1:0-10984 GCA_023313115.1 Rhysida immarginata
ATTTTTTTTAAATAATGACCTCTTTCCTGTAGACTTCTGTGTGGCTGACGCTGTTGGAGCTGGAGCAGATGGTATTTGCTCCAGCGAACACCCTTAAATAGATGGTATAGCAGGGTGCTCAAGCGCACATGCTTAACATGCGTGAAGCCTTTTAAAGGCTTCTACACGTTATTAAACGCCTCAATTTCGAGGCTCGTTATTCCACCGGAAGGTCATCAGAAGGCTAATGGGAACGTGTAAAGATGGACAAAATTTTTATTTTGGTCCCCTCCGATGACCTCACAAAGGCGTTTAGATGTAGTGTAACGCCTTTTAAAAACCAAAGGACCTAGTCGATACCACTCTAAGAGGAGGAAGGACCGTAGACGTGAAGAGCCTTTTTTCCACGTGGATGACGGTGTGGAAAAGGTCCCCCTCGCTCTGTCTACTCTTGCAGACCAAAGTTCTTTGTTGTAGAACATAATTGGTACCGCTAGATCCAGGTTTAAAGAATCACCGGTGGAATCATCCATCAGGAATCGCACAAAAGAGTAGGAGAAATTGGATAAACCATAATGTTGACATAAGCGATTCCAGATGGATTTGGCGAACGAGCACTCGAAGAATATATGTTCGATTGTCTCTATGATGCCACAATGTAGACAACCAGCAGATCCAACCACCCTCCATAGATGAAGACGTTGGAGGGAGTAAAATCCGTGGTGCAGCAACCGCCATTGGATGGAGAATACGGTTCCGTCGAAGGCAACAGACTTCAATGCCTTTAAAAAGGCTGACCACGGATAATCTGGGCGGAGGCGAAAGATGTCGGTGGACTCGCCCTGGTCAGATTGCTGGAAGAACCAAGACAGACGCAAGTGACTCCAATCTTGGTAGTCTACATTGCGCAACACTGGTAGAAAAGTCACTAAGTCCCCTTGGAACAGATGGTAGATGTTCGGGTGACGCATATTAGTTGTTATTGGCAACAAGGGTGGCAACGGTATCCTATTCACTTTGAAGAACACTCGTAGATACATAAACACAAAGTTCGCCCACAGGGGTGGGGGGAAGAGAAACACACGAATCATTGCAGCAAGTCTTGCTGCAATGAGGTATCGCTGGATCTCGGGCAGGCCTAACCCTCCCCTTTCAAAGGGAGTGAAAAGAAACCCTGCCCGAACAGGATGACGCTGAGCAAACCTCCCCCACACACAATCGACTATAGCACTGCGAACTTTGTGGAGCATGTTCGCTGGTGGCAAAGTGAATAGGCACTTAGATGATAACAGTGATAAAATGTGAGTCTGCACAAACCGCACCTTGACAAGCATTGACGTAGAAAAGCAAAAATTCTTGTCAAGGCGGGCGATACACTTATCCACCACTTGCTGCCAATGAAAAGAGTCCATGTCCGGTAGAAATGAAAAAATGAAACCGAGCACTGTGATCTGACCACACCATGTTATTGGGAATGACTTGAGCTTGTCGATGGTCCATTTCCCAATAGCAATTCCCTTCGACTTGACGAGGTTGATGGTACTCCCCGTCGAAGTACTGAAGAGATCGAAGGTTTCTTTGTAAACGCTCAGGGAATATGAGTCAGACGCAAACAACACAACATCGTCGGCGTAAGCTAATGTCTTGATGTTGATAGACGCAGCTGGTAACTCATATCCCCGAACCTCCGGGTGGCGGTTCAAGAACTGGAGTAATGGCTCCAAATAGAAGATGTACAGGAGGGGCGATAGAGGACACCCCTGCCTGACGCCTTTCAAGAGTTCGAAGGTAGACGAAGTGGAGCCATTAACCGCCACACATGATGTGGCCGATGCATACAGTGAGGAAATAATCACAGCAAAAGCCCGAAGATGAAGCTGGTGAAACACTTGGAATAGAAATTCGTGATTCACCTTGTCGAACGCCTTTTCCTGGTCGAGACTTAACACCGCAAGAGTTTGTTGACGAGCTTGCGCTTCTTCCATAACACACCGAATAGTAATAAGATTGTCAGTCATCCTGCGCGATGGAATTGAGCAGGATTGGCCCGGATCAAAAAACTCGTCGGCGATGAGCTTAAGCCGTTGTTGGAACACCCCAGTGAAGATTTTGTAGTCCGTGTTGAGTAGTGTAATCGGTCTCCACTGGGTCACGAGTTTTGGATCCGGGCATTTAGGGAGTAAGATGATTTTCCCTACAGTAAATTCCGGTGTGATGGAAGACGGGTCTTGAAGAATTGAATTGAAGACTCGCACCAGGAAAGGCCCAAGAAGTTTCCACGACGAATTGTAGAAAGAATAAGGAATGCCGTCTAAGCCCGGGCTGGACTGATGACGGCCGTCTGCCGAGAGAAACTTCTTGACTTCATCTTCGGTGAAGGGACGTGTTATGAACGAATCGGATTCCACAGAAAAAGGTCTCAATGCCTCAATCCACTGCTTCGTGGTGTCAGACGGAATGATTGGATGGCTAAAGAATGATGAAAAGTGAGAGTGGAAGGCTGATAAGATGTCGGCATCAGATTCCACTTCCTCACCTTCCACCACTAAACGATGGCAATGTTTATTGTTAGCCCGACGCCTCTCCTCAGCGAAGGCTGCCGATGACATGTGCCGGACGTCAGCTGCCCAGGTAAGTTTGGCTCTGAGAGCTGCGCCGGCAGCTTTCCGGATCATTAGAGCGTTTATTTCGCTCTTCACCTGTTGAATTTCAGCCTGAAACTCCTCCTTAGGGGTGGAACAGCGGAGGAGTCGTAATATTTCTTGCAGCATGAGGAGGTAACGATGACGACGTCTGGCTGCATCCAATCCAATCTTGCGGAAAAATTTTTTAACTTTGGATTTGAAGTTCAACCACGATTCGAGCGTAGGAGGCACATTGTGGAGATGTTTTTCCACAAACTGAACGAACATTCCCCGGTACTCTTCATTGTCGAGCAGAGAAACGTTTAGGAACCAGTTCTTGTTGGTAACTCGATCTGCAGCAATTGCCGGAGAAACAAATGGAGGATCCCACGACCACACGATGGCACTATGGTCGGAAAAGGCACATGGAATAACCTCCATCGTTCCAGCTGCACCAGCAAACACATTGTCGACCAAAAAAAGATCAAGTCGTGATGCCACAGTGGGACCTTGATGAAATGTGAACCCACTGAGATCACCACGAGAATTCACTGGCCATAGATCAAACAATGCGTTTTGCTGGCACAGACGATGCACATGTCCAGACGAAAAGATGTTGTTGGCGTCTGGACGACAGTTAAAATCACCAGCAATCACTACAGGAAATGATGTACACAGATAGACTTGTAAGTCATTGAAAAAGTCACGTTTCTCTGCACTCTTGCACGGAGCATACACGTTAAGCAATCGGAATTGAAATTTAGAAGATGCAATGTCTAAAGATATTACCCTGCACTCGCTGTCGCACAAATAATTCGACACCTGAATGGAGGGGTTGAGAATGATAGTTGCAACCCCTTGCCCAAACGGTGACGAAGAGTTAATATAAAACTGTCCACGAGGGAATTGTCTGCGAAGGCCGGGAAGATCGTACCATACTTGTGCAGGATCAAGTTTCACTTCCTGAAGCACAAGTATGTCCGGCCTGTACAGGGCAATAAACGTCGACAAAACCGATTGCTTAAAAGACGAACCCAGGGAACGCACGTTCAGTGAGATGACCTTCATTGTGGAATCACGTTGCTGGTTCTTGACACTTCTTCGAAGGAGACTGGAGCTTCACTGATGATGGTGGAGGCTCCTTCGACTTCCGCCTCGGAGAACGAAACGAGGATGAAGACGAAGCGCTGCGATGATGGCCTTCGCAGCTGTCTCGGTCGGTAGAAGAAGAAGCAGCAACGCCGTCCCTTCTGCTGTGATGCCGTCTGGTCTTGTGCCTGCGAGATTTGGATGACGTCGCAGGCACATCCCGCTGTGCTGGTGCTGATGACCTGGTATTCCCAGCAGATGATGACACTGAAGCTGAAGTGGGCGCACAAGCGATCCGAAGAGGCTGCGATGCCGATGTCTTCGCCGGCGGAGGAAGAGATGGAAAATCCTCCTCTGGGAAGATCGATTCGGATAACGCCGATACGTCCACATCATCTTCTGCAGAGCTCACCTCCTCGACCATCGAGATGTCGCTTGATGGTTCAGGAAAGGGGGCGCCATCTAGAATCTCTGATGGGGGAGGAGTGTGTGGAATCTCCTCCCTCGGCTTATCAGCTAGTGGCGCTGGAGGCGGTGGCATCTCCTTCCTGGACTCCATAGGCGGCGGAGATGGCGTCGTACGCTGCCTTCGAGGTGGGCGCGAAGGCGACGTGGCTCTGCTCGGCTCTGTTGACTTGGCCGGCGATGTCATCATCGTTGGTTGCTGGGGAGACACTCCTTCAGGCGAAGATGGAGCTGCTGGCGATGCAAGCGTCCTCTCCGGGCACTGGTGAAATTTGTTCACTACTTTGTTACAGTAGGAACATTTCACCAGGAGAGGACAGTCTTTCCTGACGTGGGCAGTCTTCTTGCAGTACCAGCAGCACTGCCTTTGACCTTTGTAAGTCACGGAGACTTTATCTCCGCGCATTACAACATCCTTCGGAATGTCTCTGTTCAAGTCCATGTGGACTATGATGTCTCCTGTTCGTTGGAGCGGAGAATCCGGGTGCTGAGGATACGAAATCCTATGCACCACACCATAATCCGACATGAAGCCCCTGAGATATTTCTCAGCCATCAGCGGCGATGCTCCCCGGACGCAGACTGGTAAATATCCGGGTTCAGCATAACTCAAGTGGACGGTGGTCTGTCCAACCTTGATAGCACCAGCAGACACGATTCGGTCTGCCACATTACGCTGCCTGCAGAGCATCCTCGACTCAGTCGGGGAAAGCCTCTGCAGGACCAACACGGCGGGATCGCCAGACGGAAGAACAGGAGGGATATTCGTCACCGAATATACCTCCTTCATAAACATGCCAACGGCGAAGGGGCCGTCAGCAATCATGTTCACCATGTTCTCCATGGTGAACGAAAAGTCACAAAGAGTTCGGTGGGGGGGGGTGAAACCTCCCCCGGGGTTGCCGGGGGGAGGGTCACAAAGTCACACTATTATTCTCGCACGCGTTAGATGTTTAGACGCGGCGAGAATAATAACAAGGTTCACAAAAGTCACTCACTCACGGAAGATCGACGGGCCGATCTCAGGCTCCGCCGGGGCTCGTTGACGCTCGCCTATCTTCCGTGGTCGTATTGGGTTCCAGTCGCTAAGCTGTAGACTTCTGTGTGGCTGACCTCCTTTCCTTCGAATCTCGTGTGACTGGCCTCTTCTGTATTTTCTTACTTGAGTTTTTATTCACCTTTTTTCTAATATCACTTTGCATAGTAAAAGTTTCCTCCAATGAGCTTTCACTATCTTCGTTCTTGTTAATGTGCCCGTGTCGAATGCAAATTGTGTGCGGCGGGCTTCTCCGCTTTTCTTTTTTGCTTGGCGAGCGGCGCTCTTCACCTTCCTTACCTCTTCGCCCTAGTCGACTCGCCCCGATGCCTCTCTTCTTGCTTTCTCCCGTCAGCGGCTCTGACACACTGTTACAGGCAATTGGTATTTCAGATATCTTCAACGAAGCTTATAATCGTGTTTCGAAGGCACTATAGTAGCAGTTAGTAATCGGACGTCTAAATTGTTTAGATTCCATAGAGATAGTAGTCCTTCGTTAGAATTTCGAGAAGCTTAATGTCGGATGTAAAAGAATAGGATGTGTCTCACAGAATCATAGAATAAAATAATGAAAATAAATCACACTGTCATAGGAGTCTAAAAAAAAGCGGAAGTTTTTAATAGAGGCTATTCTTTGTCAAAGCAGAGAGTGAAATTTAGTGATGGGTGATGTCAGTGTTGAACATCAATACATCGATGTTCAACATCGATACAGCGATGTTTTTTTAACCTTGATCCGGCGGATGGCGATGTTTTCGGACATAGCGATGTTTCCAAACAATATTTTTTGGTTGTTATTCGAGTAAATTATTATTATTATTTGTATATAATACTTTTTTTGTTTCGCTATATTTGTATCAAAATATTATTTTATGTGCTATTATGTTTGCCCATTGGATTGTTTTGTAGTGACCTATTCTCCATTTTAACGACTCCTTTAATAAGCGACGGTTATCATATTGTGACTACCATAGGGGATGGGGATTTCGCCGTGTCTAGGGTTAATTTAATCAATCAACCTACAGTAAACGTGTATTAGTGTATACTCGTCTCCTCTTTATACCACAGGATTTACCCGTCGTGGCTGCCGTTTTCCGAAGGAACGGTAACAAGTTCCCGACCTGACTCATCAATTCTCGACCTGAATCTAAAGGTGGGATTCAGAATAACGACAAACGTTGGTATGTAAATCATGAAAATCAGTTAGACGGTTCAACCAATGTCAATTCACGATCGGATTAACTCAGGAATGCAAATTTATACAAATTGATCAAATCAATACAGTATAGTAAATTTTAATTTTGCGTTTAATATTGATCACAGACGCCAAATTGTTCTTGTCATAAATGAAAAACTCCAAGCGGAACAAACACAAACGGAAGTTTCCAGAAAACTGAATGTGCCACAAAGTGTGATTTCCAGACTTTGGAGGAGACGGTTCCAATACACAGGAGATGTTACTCGCCGATCAGGGTTACAACCACTCAGCAGGACTTGTATTTCCAATTAACTGCAAGACGCCAGATGATCCTACGTACCAGACAGCTGTTTAACCAGCTTTATAGCTGCCTCAAGGACAAGAGTTTACAGACAGTTTACCGGAGCTAAAGGAAGCTGGACTTTCTGCCAGACGTCAGACAGTTTGTGTCCCGCTCACCTCTGCGAGTCGTAGAGCCCATCTGAATTGGAGTCAAGAATATCGTAACTGGACTTCTGAACAGGGAGCATTGCGCTATTCACCGATGATTCTAGATTCAGCTTACAAAGCGATTGTCGTTAAACTACTATTTAGAGAGAACGTGGAACCCGTTATAATCCCAACAACATCAAGGAAAAGGACCATAATGGCGATGGTGGAGTTATAGTTTTGGGAGGCATCATGCTAAACGGACGCACAGAGCTCCACATCATTGACTGAGATACGAGATGAAATACTGGAAGATCATGTTATAGGTTTCAGAGGTGCAGTGAGTCCAGATTGTATTACCATGAACGATAATGCACGTCGACACAGGTTTCTGCTGTTGGAGAACTTTCTGCAAAGTAAAAATATCCAACGCATGGAATGGCCAGCAAGATCTCCGGATATAAAACCGATTGAGCATGCGTGGGTTACACTAGCGAGACGAATTGGATCCCTTCAGCCTCTACCAATGAGCATCCCAGAGCTCAAAACTGCCTTTCGCTAGTAATGGGACTTTTTGGTTGGTTAGTTGGTTGATTTATTAGAAATTTTGGCGTCGACAACTAAGGTCATTTTGCGCCTTTTACATAAGTTATATCTGTACGCAGCCTGGGACAAACACAAACATCCATGCCCACGTCGGGATTCAAACCCACGACCAGGCGGACTCGAGAACTAGAAAGCCTACGCCCTAGCCCTCTCGACCCTAGCCCTTATTGCCAATCGAGCTCTTGAAGAACTTCATTGAAAGCATGGAAAGCAGGTGTACGGCCCCATATCAGCACCATTTTCCCCATGAGCCTAAAAGTTATGTTCGTTTTCTCTATTTTTATGAAATAAAATAATATAGTTTTAATTAAACGGTTTTGTCTTCTTTGCAATTGCAATGTGACCTTGTACACGCTCACACACACACCACGTTTTACCTCATTCTGGAAGTTGGCTTATGAAATAAAGATACTGAAATAAATTATGCTTAACTCTTGGACATGAGTGAATGTGTAGTAGTCCAAATTATCGGAGAACTTTCGGATAGGTATCATTTGGCTTTTCAGGCACGATGAAATACATGCACGTTTTTACGGAAAACCAAAATAGCAGTTGTGCTTTTAGGATTACAAACCGGATCACAATGCAAACTGAGGCATTCCGAAATGTATGTCAAAGGTATGGATAAGAATTGACAAGCCTTCCCTTGTCAAAAAAAAGCTCATTTTTGGTTTGAAATTCCGGGATGGAGATGAATTGGGTTTTACGATCCTGTTGTTTTTTCCGTTCGGTTAAAGTGTACGGAACTAAAAATTCTAGTCTGTATTTCATATGCTTGTTCTAGATCATTTAAAAAATTCTTGCAAATATCTGCACCCTGAACTCCTTGACTGAAATGATTTTCATTCTCACAACTATTCCTTTGAGAATAGTCTTAAATACATTTTATCATAGTAACAAGCGGTTAATGAGAATCTAAATGGTGACCACTGAAGTCAAAATTCGAACACCATAGCTGTTTGATTACAATGAAACTGAGGCATGCCGAAATGTATGGCAATCGTATGACAGGATGCCTTGTCAAAAGAGAAGCTCATTTTTTAATTTCGAACTTCCAGGATGGAGATGAATCCCTGGATGATAACCCCGCTCTGGATGACCATCTGCCGTTACTGACAATCCCTGCACTTAAGGCACTCATTGAAGCTAAACCACATGAATTAGCCAGACAACTCTCACTTGCATCCATTCAGGGAAAAGTCAACAAATAAATTGGTCTACTCACTTTCTTTTCCTTGCTCTAATGTCATCACAGAGAGCCACTGCCAAACCGAATCATTATATGCGATACAAAATTGATTCTCTACAATAATATTTATCGCTCCCACTAATGGTTATCACCAGAGGAACTTCCTAGAAATACCACAAAGAAAGTGCTGCTAACTGTTTGCTAGACAGTAGTTGAAGTAGTGCCACGATTAATTATTGATGTGCGCAGCAGAAAATAAATGGGACAGAGGAGGTGTTATAATTTAAATAATAACAATGGATTGATTCATGGTAAGTATCTTTATATACATTGGATAGGCATATATTGAAATGTCAACGATTCCTAAGAATACTGTTCCTACACTTTCATGAATCTTACACCACAATATACATGTTTAATAGTCAAGTCTTTGATTTTACGTATAAAAAATTGTGGCCTCAGTTCAACACACACAAGGAAGATTTCTCTGATGATGCATCGCTATGTGGGCTTTATTTTTCCCTTGACCATATGATTTAAGATCAAAGATGATTAGCTCTTCCCCTCATCTTCGTCTATCTGAGAAGCATAGAACATAGCATTAGCATAATTCACTGGGTATGTACTCATCAATAATTGTACACCAATGTAGAAAGCTGAAACAATTGATTCACAACTATATGCAGTGGTCAACATAATTTTGAAAGGGACGCAGTAGCCCAAGTCATTTACGCTATCACTACGCCCATTGGTTATATGCTAACGCACTGATTCGTTGACCCATTACTTCAGAATGCTACGATGACAATAAGCCTCAGCACCCCAGGGCCACCAACACTTAATCACAGCACAATGAGGAATTTCTAAAACTCTCTTGGCACATAATATTACCTCTACTCATCTCCAACACACCAATCGTAGAAGGGTTGGAGAGGTGGAGGAGAGCATAGGAAAAGTTCCTCTCCGTCAAAGTTTTCTATAATAACTGACGGACTTAGCAATTTGGGTAGGGTCTAACGCTTTCATAACTGTCTCGGAATCCAATTCTGCATTACGTACGGATTCATCTTTCTGCACATAACCTTGTTGAGCACGCCCGGGAAGCCTAGGCCTAATTACGCCATACCTCGTTTTTTCCTCAACTTGTTGCTCCACCTTCCTAGCTCTCATGCTACCGTTCACCTCGTCGTTTCCCTCCTCTTTAAGTCTATCTTCCAACGATAGACCTCTTCGTTTGACCCCTTCATTTGACCCCTTCGTCGCTCCTCTTTCGCACAACCTTTTTCGTTGCTTAGCCTCGTCCTCAAGCCTTCCTTTCTTTTCTAGGCTTTTGCTTCCGGGTGGGAGCTTGAGTAAAAACTCCTTCCGGGTCGATCTCTACGATCGTCACACGTTTGCATTTTTCGTCGGGAAACGCGTGGCAAGTAGTGCACCTTGAGTAATTAGAGCAAGGTCAAACCATCACAGTAATTTCTACTAAGATATTCTCCAACGGGCTCATCAGAAAATTCTCCAATAACAACCTGCCTTGGAAAATCGCAAAGGCCTCCTACTGCTACAGGAAAACTCAAAACCGCTCAAAAAGAAATTATGCACCTTGGGTGCGATAATTTTCCTCATCATCCGTACTCACCTGACATCTCTCCCACCAGATTATGACCTGTTTAAATCGTTGAATAATCATATGCGCACAGGATTGTTTAGAAATCATCATAGCCTGGAAAAAGAGTTGCAGGACTTTTTCATCTCCAAAACCAAAGATTTTTTGGTTGTACATTGGATGTGCACATTAGGGAGCCGTTGGAAACATGTTATTGATTGCGACTTGGGTTATTTTGATGAATAAATTGAATGCCTTTATAAGGTACGTGAGTGCAAATGTACCATTGAGAATATATAGGAACTTTTTAAATTAAGAACCTCGATTTAAGGAAAATCATCATTGCTAACTGTGAACTTGATATCCACCTCGTCTGTCAGCTTCGTGCATCGCTTCATGGCATTCTTAAAATCAAAGTAGTGTAAGCCGTATCTAGAAATGAAATGTTGCTATAAATATCTGTCTTGTGAATTTTCTCAGAGATGTAAATGACTGAGGCGTAGGATTGACATAAAACATTTATCTTAAAAAAAAGTTCTTTACCAAAATGCATTTCGAAACACGCTCGTAATTTTTACAGCTTTCTCTTGTCTTTTTTATAGCTTTTTATTATGAAAGAATATTAAATAACAATAGTTTGTGGCTTTTTTTTCTCTTTCTCTGTCTAAATTGTGGAGACGTCTTGAAAGTGCTCATTATCCCGGAAACGAGTTTGAAGTTTTTATACTCTTTTTCAATACGGTTTCTCTTTCTTTTTTTCTCCTTTTTT
>JAHWFO010106682.1:4094-17185 GCA_023313115.1 Rhysida immarginata
TTCATACTATTTTGATTTGAATTGTGCTTTTATTAAAGTTTTATTTATTTAACCTTACTCTGTATACGTGCTTGCATAATTTCCACTGCGTATCTCAATTTACTCTGCATTTACACGTTACATGCACAAGCAAGGCCTGGTGGACAACTCCGTTCCGCCATTCGCCCGCCCTGAGCTTAGCCAAGTGATAGGGGCAACAATCCACAGAGAAGAGCAACAGAAAAGCCCATTACGCCCAGGAGAGAATTCTGCACACGAAGATTCTTCTAGCATTTCAGCGCACGGCCAAAGCATTGCAAGCGCGAGCCCAGCGGAGATCTCTAGCGAAGGGCACGGATCTTCGTCTTATAAACCCATCATCGTTGCCGTTGTCCTTGAGTACAGGATACGGCCACCACGCCTTCGCGACCATTCCAGGCTCCAGTCGTCTAATGTGGGTGAACGTCATATGGGAAGGCATCAGAGTATATTCTGTATTATCTTTTGAATCAAATCCACCTAATTTTGTGATGAACCTAAATGATCTTATGGAACATTGAATTGTATAATTCCATATATTTACATTCATTAAAACTATTTGCAATTCAGCCCAGCTCCTCCTTCCATCTCAATCCACGATTCAAATCCTGTGGCACATATTGCTGTTAGTTGAATTTAAATTAATTAAATTCGTGATAATAGGTAATTCTTTTCTTTATTATTTCTTCATCTTGCTCTGCCTCCTCTTCTCATGAAACTCATCTGCTGTATTCAGTGAATCTTCTTTATCACCTTCATCTAAAATGACTTCTTCTGATACCTTTTCATTTCTAAGAGGTAGAAAGGTTTCACAAAAACAAGTATCCATCGGTATTATGGTTGAGGAATTGGCTGCTGTCTTTTATTAAGCCATTTCTCCGTCAATTCAATAATCCAGCTGCCCAGCTCTAGGCCGTGTAGTATTTTTATAACACATCTACATGTCGTTTGGTTTTCTGATGGATATTTTTTACGAGCAAACCATATATAATATGCAAATGTTACCTGATTTTTGGTGTCCGCGAGATATGATAACGTATAATATTGTAGCAGATCTCGCAGAAGGATTTCTCTTCGTTTAAATAGCATGCTGCGGTAAAATATTTCGATTTTTGGTGAGGCTTTTTGCAGTGAACGTAAAAAAATATTGATGTTAGATCTGTTGAGGCCTCATAATTGTATATCGTTGACGCTTTCGAGACTGAAAATGAACACAGTAGATGTTTATGGTCGAGTTATATCGGTATATACAACAACTAGCCGTTCAGATGGTAGTATTTTGCTTCATAATATGAACTCATGAGGGCATGCCTGCATTAAATCAAATAGCAAATAACTATGCAGTTGTGTTGTTGCTTCTTTGATAGCCTAGGCTAGCAAATTTCTATATGTAAATTGCGTTGCCCGTGTGTGAACCTGTCCAAAATTTCTCGGGAAAATCATCAGAGTTATGTACATAGAATTCAGGCTAATTGTCCTCATATTCTTAGCTTGAGCAAAAAGATTCTGTATGATTAATATCATGGCGAAATTAAAACTGTGGCTAAATTGGGTTCGTGCATTGAATCATCTAAAAGCAGGAGAGCTTGCTTGCAAATTTCGTGAATCACTTTGTCTTCCAGATCTTCTGCATGAAATTTAATATTTGGAAGATTTATCTCTGTGACATATGGGGGAACAACAACGCCCTAATAATAATAAATATGCATTGGGTCTGTTTCAAATAACCCGTGTCAAGTGGCAAAGCAAAGCCGGAGACCATTTATTAAGTGAAATAAAAGTAAATTTAATTGCAGTTGAATTTTTGCGTTTGAGTCAATTCTAGAATAAACTTGCAAACAATTTGTGGAACATTATATGAGGGACAGATTTTTGTGAAATCGTATACTATACATGTGAGGCATAAATTAACAATTGTAATTTAGGAATAAAACAGCACACAAATTAATAAAAATCAAATCACATCGCACGAAACAAGACGGGCGTAGATCAGCGTCTAATGCCAGCACAAATTTCATTGTTAAGAAAGTCCAAGGAAATAAATATGATGGCTGGTATGCCTTATAGCTTCTCTGCGGTAGCGGTTTGCTCCTTGCTTCATGCACTCCTGACGTGAAGACGGGTTCCATTCGGCACCTTTGCTTGCAAACTGGAATCCCAGAAAAAATATTGCTCAATGAATAAATCAGTTCAAATAGCAAAATATACAATTCATAAACTAACGAAAGCCTATCCAATATGCAATTATTAAATGGGAGAAATATTTGATTATATTAAATAATTATATTTCCAAATTTCAGAACAACTTTCAACTCTCGTCGATAGATCCCAATACGCAATTAACTCAACTAAGTCTTCAAGCTTAATTTTTAATGAACAGTTTAGTTGCAATTCAAATTCAATTTATATGTTCAGTTAATTGATGCAGATGTCCGATATTTATAAGGCCTCCTATACCATCACATCTGAAGGATCTTAATGAGTATGGAAAAATTCCAAAGATATGACTAGTAATTGAGTTATAATAATTTACTTCATGAAATAATGAATTTCGTCTTCTTAAATATTCGTCTTCTTATACGACGGAGGCATATAACTATAAAGTCTAGTGCTGAGTTTAAACTATCATACAAGATAAAGTCATTACCCTTCATTGCGCACGCACCCATTTCTTTACAATGAATCCTCCTGTGGATTTTACTTCTGTTTGGGCGATGTTCATTGTTGATATCCAGGACACTGTTAAGGGTAATTATACATGCCAAGGATAATTTAGTACCTAGTACTTCGTAAAACAATTTATCTGAATTGATCCTTGAATTAGTTAATGAAGAACTCGTGTAAAACGTTAAAGAACTCCCGAAAAAGCCAAGCGAAGTCTGACGAACACCTGCGAGTTTTTCTTTCGCTGCATGAAGCTTCGATGAGAGGCTGATATTCTTCAACAAAGATATTCGCATTATTTCTAATCTTAGTTGAAACGGAAATACACAAACAATTCTCATCAAAAATATTCTCGCTTTGCTCGCATCATTCTTTCCATCTCGTTTGTTGGTTAGCTCCTTGCCTCTGATTCTCCGTACCATCCTTATCCATGGAAGGAAGCATACGTGTATTAGTATTGAAAGACACACCAAGTTGATTCAGCCTTGAATTTGTTTTCAAACTAAAAGAAAATTGGTGAAAATGCTTGGCTTGTTATCCACAATTGATGGTGTCACCAAGTTTAGTGACTGAGGTGTTTCCCAAAGCTCCTGATCGCTCATCACAATCGAGGAGCAAGCCTGGATGTACGGTAGCGCCATCAGTTGTTAATAGCTGTAGCATAAACAATTTGGCAGGACAAAGTCCTAAGCAGAAGCGTCGTAAGCGGAAAAGGCGGAAGGTGCGTAAAAAGATGCGCGATAAGAAAGGGGCGGAGCGGGAAAATTCAGATCGTGGAGAGAGAACTGAAATTCGAGCGAGATGGACACGAGAAAATCGCTCCATGTCATTAAACCGAAGTCGTTCTAGTACGCCTTAGAAAATCACGGCCGAACAGAAGGAACGGCTGCAGTTTTTGGACGATTCGCTCGACACCCCTGAGCGTGAGGAGCTTCTAAAGAAAACGCCCCCGCAGCCAGGAACGAATGCGCAGTTTCATGAACGGTTATTGATTCATTCTTTGTTCCATGAATTTAGTTTTGGCGGCCCAGCCAGTCTAGCAGACGGTATCTTTTTACTCAGAAGCGAGTGAGCACGAAGTGACGCCGAGCAAGGAACCCGTGGCCGGTGAAACACCAGTTCGTTCACCTAGAATCACAGGAGACGTCCCTCGACTCATCGCAGAGCCTCTCACCATCTTCGCTACAAGGACGTTGGTCGTCGCAGCGAATTTGGATGCGTTGGAGCTACATTGGCTGAGTTCCCTGGACGTAAGCTTAATTCCGGAGGGAAGGAGTTTCTGAATTACACCGTGGAGGCATGAAGCCTGTTGGCTTCATGGATTGGGCGATATAGTGCCCTACATTAGGTGAGTGAAGTTTTTGTCCAGTAAATCTCTTGTGCTCGATTATATTTGCGGTTGCTCTCTCCTACGTTCTTGTGCAAAATTTTTTTTCCCGCTCGTACGTGCTGCTTAAGGTCGCTCGCTGAACATCTCATCCCAAGTCAGCCATTTAAGCAACGCGCGCGTTTGGTTGAACATTTTATGTTGTACTTTCCGCATCGTTTAGAAATTTTCTAATTCGCCTCTCTTTTAACTATTTTAGTTATCAGCAGCTTCGAGCCCAATTTTAACGCGAGGCATCGCCGTTTTCCCTTACAATGTTATCCTTGAAAACAGGCATTAATTAAGTAAATCTTATAAAAAACTAACTTTTATTTTTAAAAAATCATCAGAGGTGACATCCACGAAATAAATTATGGTCAGAATCTTCTCTGCCTAATTATCACAACAGAAAAAACACTATCCATGAATGGATTGATACAAAATATGATTTTTCGAATTTTTAATCTGTTGAAAACGGGGTGTCTAGCAAAAGGATTTCGTAAAATTCCCTAACTTTTCACTGACTTTTCCCAATTGAACAAGTAATTTTCTCTGACCAGCAACCGAATGTCAATAAGAGAAAAACTGTACGCGAAATTTCAAAATTAAGTTAAGCTTTTAATTCCCCTCTTAACTGTAACATTTCAAGTATATAACTTTATACAAAATTCCATTACAAATAATTACAGGTTGATTTTCTTTTATGTTGACAAAGTTTCTAATTTTCCTTTAATGATAAATTGTATTCGAGCAGCAGCTTAAACATCAGTTTTCTTTCTTCTCATTGCTTCCTTATATAACTGATGAGACTTAATTGCTGCATGAATAAGAGGTTTGCATGGTTCAATTTATGTTTTACTTCCACAGCTATTATATGTTCGTGGATACTTCTTTGAGCTATCTATAGTTTCTCATGCATGTTTTCTAATATGCACTATAAATGGACGGAAAATCCTCTCTCCACATTAGCATTTCAAGGCGAGAACACGAAAGCAAGTTTTAGAACAAACGGCAAATTTTTAGCTTCATGTTTTTTCACAATTCTATTCTAAAACTGTTCCAATCTTTCCTTTCTGTGGCTGTAACTTTATCGTTCTGTCTTTACACTAGCATCTTTAGCAACAGCGTCGAACTCACGTAGAGCCATATGAGCTCTTACGTGCCATTTATGGCGCATACAACTAAAGGGGATAAGGAAATAGAGTTCCTATGTATAGGCTGCTAGAAATAGAAATTCTCTTAGGATAAGAGGCAAGCGAGGGTAAAACGTTAGTTATAAATAAAAAAAGATCTCCCATGTCCAACTAAAAGATACCTAAAATTAACCCTTAACAAAGAACCCTCCTACAATAATACCCATAGTAAATTGATTTCTTGATTTAAATGAAAGGGGTGCATGAAATTAGAGAGGAGGGATCCAAGCAAAAACTGATCTTTATTGCAAAAATAGGATTGTGAAATTCAAGGTATAATATTTAACAATCATTGAAAATAAGAAAATTGATTGAGGTTTTCAAATTGGTAAAGCCACAGTTCAAAAGCCTAAACAACTTCTGTGTTGAAACAGGTATTTCACTGGAGAACTCGCCAAAAGATCCATTGAGGAATGAAGAAATGCACTAACGGCACATGTGAAACAGGTCTAATCGCAATCCTGCTTGGAAATGAAATAAGAGCACAAAAGATCAACAAATTTTAGTAAATGAAGTAGAAAAAAACAGATTTCAGATAAAATTGTCATTGCACCATAGAAATCGAAGCAAGACAAACTCGAGTCAATACAGAAACGAAGAAGCTAGGCGACTAAAACGCAAACGTTGGCGCACATCACTTGCAGTGAGAAAGCATGACGTCAGAAAAAGATGGATAAAAACAGAATTATTAATTTTAGCGGAGTCTATGAAGACAAAGAACAGAAGAAAAACTGTGGCGGTGATGAACCTACGGTCCCAAGGAGGACGAAATGGTGGGAAAAAATATTAAGAAAAAAATTAAAAGAAAAACAAGTAAAGCTTAGCAGGAAACGGAGAAAAAAAGGAAAAAAAACGAATCAATTAAAGGATAATAGGAAATTAGCTTATCTTAGAAATCAACAACATTAAAACTTTAATCAAACACTTTCCATGACA
Source organism: Rhysida immarginata (assembly GCA_023313115.1). Lineage (NCBI taxonomy): Eukaryota > Metazoa > Arthropoda > Chilopoda > Scolopendromorpha > Scolopendridae > Rhysida > Rhysida immarginata. Next base: position 10,272 of record JAHWFO010106682.1, read on the forward strand.
ATGGGAAAAGCAACTAAACATCAAACAAGTACAAACGACAACGTAGGGACCATGGCACAACGACGACGGAAAACACAAAAAAGATACCAAAGAAGTGATGCAGACGATATTCCTAGGAGGCATAAAACTGGAAAAAGGCACTAGTTAGATAAAAACCAAAAAAAGACTGTAAAGAGGCCAATTCTCACAAGTCACTAGAACTTGGTGGCACTACGAAGATAGATATATTGACGGACGTCGATTGTCCTTTAACCCTTTCACTGCGTAATTAAAATTTATATTTCTTCTTGAGAAGATGGAATTATCCTCTTTTAGCAGCATAACAAGACATTTTTTAAACCCTGTGAGATGAATCTGATTTCTGCAGGTAGAGATCATCTAATTTTTTGGGTATATCCGCTTTTCGCAGAAAAAGGGTTAAGCATTAGAAAAAAAGTGGTTGTGAATGGGAAGGTTTCCAATCAGAATAAACGCTCGTACTAACGCTAAGTCCAGGAAGATGGTTTTTATGGTTCACAATAAAACCAGGAGACCAAGCTTCGTGTAGACAACCGAAGCGAATTCTTGCAATTACAGTTAAATCGATTTGCTTGCATAGGACGGCAAGCTAGAATGACAATCCGGTCAAAAAAGGTAGGCAACAATGATGTAAGGCAATAAACCTCTATACAAGAGTAGAGAAATGGTCCCTAACCGGATTCAGCACCAAATTCACTTTTTTGGAAGCTTGCAAACTGCCTTGAAACGAATGTGCAGAAACGTTCATCCATGGCATTTGGTAAAGGCTACTAATGAAAAGAAATCGAATGCTTACTGGACATTCCACAAGGACTAGTACATCGTCTAAATTTCGGCAAGCATGTTCCGAAGTTACTGTGCACGAGAAATTTAGTACGAAGCCGACATTTTATCATCAAAGAGCCTTGTATCCGGGTGGCAAAAGACCTCCATTTACACTAATGAAAGTGAAGAATGGATTCCATAAGAGAATCATGTTTTCTGGCCAATCCAGCCTAAAACTCAGAATTGCTGTGGAATCTAAACCCAACCTAAGAGACCTCCATGTGAGAAAACTGACTAGCTCATTGCCCGGAATCCAAAGTAAAAACTCCACCCGGGTAGCCAAATCCCAAAAAAAGCCAAGAATCTCCGAATTTGCTCGAAATGAGAACACGCAATTTCACTCTGGGGCACAAAAGATAATCATTAAGAAATTGTTTATAACAATAGTTTAAGTGGCTATGAAACATTTATCAAAAACTAGAAATAACCAATCCGATTGTATAATCGTTTTTGTTACATTTTTGACTGTTAGATTTTTGACACACATCTCTCTCCATACTTTTTTGACATAGTCCATCGCTGATTTTATACATGTATAAATGATTAAAAAAATTAATTCTTCAAAAGGCAGTTGAAATAATTTCTAAAATATAATACACATAAATATTTTAACTGAATTTAAGAAGAACTTATCATCCCAGAGACACAATCGTTATGAATGGTTCCAACGGAAAAGCAAGCGCCACAACCAAGTCGGATTTGGAGATTCAAAAAAACACTAGAGTAAATTATGCCTGGGGGGCAAGCTTCAACAGTTACCCATACCCAAACCACAACACCCTTGACCTGTTACGAAAGAGCGAACTGAAATTTGCACCTTAACAATCGAAAATGGGGTTTTGCGCATTCGTACTACTACATTGTATCTTCACGTTCACAAGTGTATTAAATACATCAAATATTTCCAGAAAACAATTTATCTGGCCAGACTATGCGAGACCGTCAGTGTCTTGCAAATGAAATAACCCTTTTGTGAAGAGTACAACACCCCTTATTGCACTTTAACGCTTCGGAACGCATCATGTGGACCCTTTAAAAAATTTGCATCCGCAGGGGACCACGGGAATCTACTAAAATGAGTCGGCGAGAAGCATAATTCTTTATATAGGAAGCGCAGGAAGAACAAGAATACAGTGCGTTGACCACGAACTGACCACCCAGCTACACACCAGGGAATTTAATATTAACTATCTTGGATGTTCCATACCAGGAGTACGGTGAGAGACCAACCGTCAACATCGTATGCAAAAGGCCCACAAACAAAACTCTACATTTTCGGATGATGATCACGGAAGGAACGTGTCGTAAGGAGCGTTCAAAAAAATTAGCAGTGCAAAAAAGATTTGTACAATCCTCCCCCTGTTAATCTTAAAAAAAATCCCCCTGCTTATTTCTAAATTTTTCATACGCGTGTTACCGCCAATAAACTATGCAACTTAAGAATTTTGGTTACTGATCAATCTCACGGTACTTTACTATTTTCGACAAAGCGTTTTACATTGGATAGTTAGACCCGCCATTCTCGGGCATATTCGCCTTCCTTTTTCGCGATGGGAGAAAATTCGAGTTAAAATACCCTAATACTACGAAGAGGCTTTGATACAAAGGCTCAAGTGTTCTTTTTTGCCTCATCGCTGCTGGGCGCCCGGAGGTACGCACGAGCACTTTGTCTTTTGGAGCGAAACTACGTAGGACCTGTTTTTTGTTTGTGCTTCGTCGACTGCCATAACGATTCACGTACGCTTAGCGGTAATTTTTTCGTGCTGCTCCCGCGAGTTCTGCAAAGGCACGTTTTTACATTTATCGATGTTTAGCATCAATTGATCCAGTGGGAAATTTGCTTTCTCCTAGGGCAATACTCGTAGGGTAAAAACACACCAGTTTAGATGTTCGTCCCATGGCCTCAGGGGTTCATCAAACAGGCTCAGACGCATCTTTTCTTTTAGCGTTCCGTGGGATTGGTCTGAGTGGTATATGGTAAGCTATGCAGGGCCTGTAATATAATAGTTTTTCAGGGCTTGTCCACAAAAATACGTCGCATTATCTTGTAGTATTTTCCTAGGGTGAGCGAATCTAAGCGCACATTTGCATAGTAATTTGATTACAGCGGTTTGTTGCAATTTATTAGCAGGGCCTATCTCAACCCATCCTGTGAAGACATCTACCAGTATGAGAAGGTATTCGATTGCCTGATTCCGTATGGTGGAAAGGTCTGGCTGCATCAAGTGTCCAAAGTTCGTTCGGACCAGCTATGTGTCTCACTAACGTGACCAGGGGAGCGGTAGTTTGTAGCTTTGCATTTCTGACAGGTGATACAATATTTCACCTACCTGCTTATGTCTCTCCGCATTCCGGGCCACCAATACATATGGCTGAGTACGAATAGCATTTTATACACCCCTGGGTGAACAATGGGTGTATGAGAGGTCCATTCCTATGGCAATGGGTGAGTAACGTAGTCCTTAAATGGGTCGGCACCACCACTTGTTGCATTTTCCTGTCAAAGCACAACACCCCGCTAAATATTACGCCAAATATTATTGACGGACACCCTTTCTCTTTTTTTGACAGCAGCAGCGGTTCTTATTTTGTTCCGCCTCCGAGTTGTCCGTGCATTATTCGAGCGGGCTCGCAGCAACGGTCAAGCATCTGGACAAAGCTTCAGGTACGTGATTAAGACGTCCAAGCTTGTGCTTCACTGCGAATATAAAGCATTGTAGCTTTAACGCCTGACGAGTAATTCGACTGTTTTGGTCCCTAAAACGGTGTAACCATGTCAGGGCCTGGGCGTCTCAGCCTCAAACTCAGCCGCAAACTCAGTGCCAGCCTCAGTCGAAAATGTTGTATCGTTGACACCACCGCCAAACATTCCTACTCGAGTTGTGTAGCGGGATTCACAGTCAGTTAATGCACGACTGTAATACCCAATGACGTGTGGTTGCTCCCATCCACTGCACCAACATGCCGGAAAAAGCCCGTTTGCTTGAATCCGTGTGGACCTCGAACAGAATGGTAAAATCTGGCTGTCTCAATATTGGGCCACTCGTGAGGTGCCGTTTGATTTCATCGTAGGCCTCCTGTCAGGCTTGATCTTACACCCACGGATGGTTCTTGTAGGTGAGCTGCCACAGGGGTTGGTTTATGTGGCTCAAATCAGGGAGAAAATTCTTATAAAATTGGATCATGCCCAAGATTTTTTTGACTTATCACGGACTTGTAAGGATCAGGACGGACAGTATTGGTTACATGTTTTTGAGGTTGGTCCTAAGCTGTCCTGGTCAACCTGATAACCCAATTATTCTACATGGGTGACAGCGAATCTGGATTTTTGAAAGTTTACTTTCAGGTTATGTGCGACCAACTTTTGAAATACCTGGTTTAGGACACGCAGGTATGAGCGCATATCTGGAGTTTCCACTATTATGTCATCCATATAGTGGAAACTCCCAGGCTCGATTGTAGGATCTAATACGGTTTCCATGATTGACTGAAACACCTGCGTGCCGTTTTTAATTCCAAAAGGTACCACGGTAAAGCAGTATTTGTCCATCCCGGTGTATCATGAAGGCTGTTTTTCCTTAGAGGCAGGATCTAAAGCTATCTGCCATTGCGTGGTCTTGAGATCTAAACGATCAAGGAACCCGGAGAATATACCGGTGTGTTGAAGTTTCCTTACTATTTGGTCAACAGGTAGGGGGTAAGACACCATCGGTTTGGTCACGCGGTTCTAGGGCCTATCGTCCAGAACAAGCCTGTTCTCTTGTCCTCTTTTTTTTCTCTATAAGAAAATAAGGTAGTGACCAAGACGTTTCAATGCGCTTGATGATTCCTTGATGCTCCATGTCTGCCACCACCTCACGAAGTATGGGCAACTTGGCATTGGGTTGTGGATATGGGCGGACTTTAATGGGTGCCTGATCGCCTGTGTCTATCATATGCTGATACCCAGGGTACCAATTTTTAATTTGCGCTATTCTTTCCCTGAATCAGTTGATCGTTTGATTCACCTCTTCAACAAGCTTAGTCTCATAGAAGCCCTCTTTTGGAACAAGGTAAACGTATCGTTAGACGTGCATCAAACTTATGTAGGCTGTCAACCCTCAAAAGTCCCGAACACGGAAGGCCAGGTGCGATCCACATTAGAAAGTCAACATCATCAAAACAATTGCTACTAATTTTCGCGATTCCTACCCGAGTGACTTCTCGCAAATGCATCTCGATTTTAATAATTCTTTCCTCTTCGGCAATATTGACATTGCAAGGCCAACTCCGTAGCCACTTCCGCATGCAACAACGTGACATTAAATCCCGAATCTACAATGAGACCGATAGGTTTTTGATTGAGCTCCAGCTCCAATTCCCAAAAGGCCTTTGCTGGTAACTGCAATTGAATGGTACCATTCCCATTGTCTAGCAAGTCTTGGCTCGGAGAGAGATTGGTAGCCTGATGATTCCTATCCCGAGAAGCTGTACCTTTTCGTAAGTGGGTTTTGGTAGAATGATCCCGCAAAAAGCTTGAGTCACGCACTCGGTCAGAGTCCTGCAGCTGCGTAATTTCTTGTGTTTCCCTCAAACGGGGTTCCCATGGCCTTTTCAATATTGACACCGCAGTTTGCGTTCCATTTGCCAAACACTTGGTGCAATCTTCTTTAGCTCCAGCCATGAGCCGTTTTTCTGCGGGGGGACATGTGGGTTCAAGAGAAGCCTTCCAATTCGGAGACATGTATTCTGATGCTCCCAGAAGCAAATGACTTAAGTTCTCCGGTTTAAGAAATGCAAAACTACCTCTTCAACCCGGGCAATGAGTTGGTAATCGCGAGTTGAATCAATTGGTTGGGGGTCAATAGTCGTCCTAGCGTGACGTTGGAGTCGTTAATCTGTCACTAATAGGTGAGAAAAGGCTCTCCCTCTTTCTGAGTAATATTATATAATCGCACCTCCTAATGACGCGGGACTGCGGGTTCCGAATATCAACAGTAGTTTCTCTCGCAGTTGCGCCCACGTACCAGCTTTCTTGCTTACCAATGCCATCCAAGGGACAATGCGCTCCTCTACCAAGTGGGGCCATAGCTTTAAGTACTCCTTCTCATGGACTCCTAATATCCAACCTTTCCTTTCCATTTCGCAGATGAATTCAAAGGATTCCATACCCAAAGAAAAGATAGGTAGATCCAACAGGTAGAACGTTCTATTTACACAGTGCTCAGGAATGGTTAAAAGTGAAGCAGCTGACATTAATGTCTCTCTGGATTTACAACGTATGAAAATGCCCAAAACTACGAATAACAATTAAGTAAACGGACTCTAGAAGATAACTACGCCAACGAACCTAGGTAAGAACTACGGGTGCATAGCCTAACCACCCACGGGCAGGCTAACAAGGAAAATATAAAAAATATTCGATAAAATGACTAAGCAGACCTATTGCCTAAAATTCTTTCACAAAAAGATACAGAAAAGACCAATCGTAAATAAAAAGAATGTCGAATTTCTGCTTGGAAAAAATTTAACTGTTACATGCAATTTATGGCGCATACAACAAAAAGGGGTAATGAAATAGGATTTGTTAGGTATAAGCGGCAAGAATAAGAAATTCTCTCAAAGTAAGATGCAAGCGAGGGTAAAACGTTAATTATATAAATAGACCTCCAGTGGTCCAACTAAAAGATACCCAAAAGTAACCCTTAACAAGGAACCCTCCCACAATGATTCCTTTTGTAAATTGATTTCTTGATTTAAATGAAAGAGGTGCATGAAATTAGAGAGGAAGGGGTCCAAGCGAAAATTGATTTTTTTTGCTATAGATAGATTGTTAAATTCACGGTATAAGAGTTAACAATCACTGATAATAAGAAAATTGATTCATGTATACAGATTGGTAAAACTACAGGTCAAAAGCCTAAACAACTTCTGTGTTGAAAGGGGTAATTCATTGGATAGTTCGACAAAGTATCCGTTGAGGAAAGAAGAAATGCACCAACGGCACGAGTACAACAGGTCTAATCGCAATCTTGCTTGGAAATGAAATCTTTATATATAAAAATTCAAGCTCAGGGAGCGTCTGTAAATGT
>JAHWFO010106689.1:20091-34320 GCA_023313115.1 Rhysida immarginata
AAGCCCTGAAAGTGTAGAACTTTTAAAGTTTTGAACCCAATTTTATCGACGAAGTCAAAGAGATAGAGAGTGTGTCTTACAAACATTCCTATTCTAATTTTTCATGTGCTTAAGAATCCGAAGTCAGAATTTCAAAAATACAATATTTTTCAATAAATACTCACAGACTCTTCCTCCATAGGACTGCTGCCCCCAAGACTTTGCTTGTGCACTATAAATTTTGAATTTCTGAAATTTGATTTCGGATTCTTAAAGACCTTCAAAAAGTAGAATAGGAATGTCTTCAAGACCCACTCTCTATCTCTTTGTCTTCATTGATAATGTGACATATAACTTTATTAGCATAAATTTATATGCACAAAGATATGGCATTCAAAAGCCATAAGAGAATTCAGGGCTAAAATAAGAGAAAGGAGGGGGGAGAGGTCGACAATAATGATAGAGAAAAGAAGGATAAGAAATTAGGAAATTTTGCGAATATTAATTAGAAATTATTATAAGGTATTTAATGTGAAACAAATCTTTATTAATTTAGTCATTATAACGTTATAAAAAGGGCCTGGATTATAAGCACGTGTAGTTACAAAATTCTAGAAAGATCCGGGAGATAAGCTTTACTGATAAGAAGGAAAGGGGGAGGGGATTAATCATAGTGATAAGGAGGGAACGGGAAATTTAAAGGAGATGATTGGATACACGTAAATTTTAACAACCCAGAGTGCAGTGTAAAAAGTGTGATCACGATATATAGTGAAAAAGAAAGATCGCCAGACAGTTTCTAGCCAGCGAGAGAATAAGTTCAAAAGTGTCTTCTCTTAAAAAAAAGTGCCAAATCAATATCACTCGGTAGAAACCAATGGAGCGCAATCTAGCCCGTCCTTAGCCCCAACCATGTTGGTGTAAGGAGCGTCCCCGACGGCCAAAGTGACGACCGTAGGTGCGGGCAACAACTAGTCAAGGCAATGTGGATGACTTAAGCGGTACGACAAGAAGCACTAGCAGTTTTCCAGCGAGGTAGAACGGTCGAGGGCAGCTTGTGGTGGCATGGCAAGCACGGGCCCGAGTTCTAAACTGGGAAATAGGAGGCGTCAGTCAAGCAGTCAACACTGCGTTGGAAACCAGGCGGGAGAAAGGACGACTCAAACCAGCGGCAGGCAAGGGAAAGCGGGAAACCTCCAGGGAACACTATCGCGGTACACAGCGACGTAAAATAAGAGTAACGACGGCTACAGATAAGTACTTTTGAAATTTTCGTATACCTATACGGGCTCCAACGAGCTCTAGAGACATTTGACATTCCAATAGCAAGAAACATTCGATGCAGTTATTTATTCATCTAATTGTAACTTAAAATGTAGTCGCCTTTAAAGTATACTATGCATATTAGTCAGTTAATTGTGATAATTAGGCTTAGTTTGTAACATTATAGGTAAATTTATTGATAAGCATGTGTTTAGTGTTTAGGCCTATCTCAAAAAGGGGAAGGGATTAACAATGATCGAAAATTGTTCCGGGTTGGTAATATTCTTGTTTGATTAAGTAATTGAAGGAAGATAATAATCTATTTCAACATTTATCTGTCAATTTTTTTTTATTATTTGTGCTTCCTGCAGAAAAGAGAATACCCAAATTTTACTTATGTTTAACCTATTTAAGTTTATTCAGTTTTTTTTATCTGTATCCTGGGGTTTATTAGTTAAGTACACTGTGAGAAAAGATAGTTATTTAGACATAGAATATTAAGTGGTGTAAAATTTTGTAATTCGCATTAATCAAACGAAATTGGGCGTTGACCTTTATCATACTACATTTCAAAATTTTAATAAATAGATTTCATTTATTCAAAATTTAGACGTTCCTTCTTTTCATATTATTGTTGGTTGTTAGGCACGGTAATATTAAGCTACATTTAAGAAAGGGTTTAGTACATATTTGTATCGGGCTGGTTAAGATAAAGATACTGGGTTAGCCATATCAAAAGCATTTACTATACGATCACAGGAGTTAAAGGCCATTATCATTATAGTAACTAAGAACAGCCAAGGTAAGTGGTTAAGATAGCTGATTGACGGGATTGGTATTATAAAAGAGTGACAAAAAGGCGTTATACCGTCACAATAAAATTGGGTTCAAAACTTTAAAAGTTCAAATACACAGTAGAAAAGTTCAGACCAAAACTCGATAACTTTTTTGATACTAAAGAAAGAGTGTTAAAATTTTGAACAAACATAAAATAGTATATGACGCTTCTAATGAATTGCTTTTTATTAGAATTTTTCGTAATACAAAATTTTTAAAAAATAAAAATCTACGAACTGGGTAATGCTCCAACCAGCCCTAAGGACATGTAAATAGTGTTAATGCTTCCATGTCCACAGCGGCGCAATTGGTTGGCGCGTCTGCACGGTGAGCAGAGGGTTACTGGTTCAAACCCAGGCTGTGGAATTTTCTTTCCTATTTTCATTAATAATAAGTGTTCTAATTCACTCCCTCTGGCATGAATGCATGCTTCACAAAGTCGCCGCATGGACTGACGTAAAAAGTTCAAAAGTTCCTGGTTCTTTGCGAATCTGGTCCGCAGCTATGGCGATTCCGGCTACCAGCTCTTCATCGGATCCCACTTGTGTCTCGTATGCCAATATCTTTAATTGTCTCCACAGATTCCAAACAACTGTTTCCTGTAGGTAGGATTTCAACTTTTTGATCTCAAAAACAATGCCCCAGAGAAAAAAATGAAAGAGGTAAATGTTGCTTAGATTTTATCCCTCTATCACCTAGAAGCCGAGAGAAATATACCTGCCGAATTTCAAGTTTGTAGGCTTCATAGTTCTGGAGATTTTGTAATGAATGAATGAGTGAGTGTGTACATGTAAACCTTACTCTGGACCTAAGGAATATATGTTGCAAATATTAGCTCAATCGGATAAGTGGTTCAAAAGTTTTTAGAACATTTACAGATGCACCCTGAGCCTGAATTTTTATATATAAAGATATTAAGGATTATATTTGATGTTTATTTCTGCGAAAATTTAAGAAGTCCTTTCCTGGTTGAATGCTCTGTCGAATATTGACAGATTATTTTCAGTTCTTATTTATAATTATTCATGATATGGACATGACATCAGCGAAAACTTATATACAAAACTTTTATACATTTATATATCTGCAATATATCATTTAACAAATTTTAAAAAATAAACAAAGTGTTATAACAATACGTTAAGTTGGGAACACATAGATCCCAACTGAAAATTAAAAAATAAATTAAAAATAAATACTAAAATTAAAAATTTATTCATTTTTATTTAAATTTAAAAAACCCGACTTCAGTGAAAACTTATATATACGTTTATATATACATTTATATACCTGAAACACATCTTTTATAAAAAATAAAATTTACAAAAAATAAAAAATTTATAATAAAAATTTATATAAAATAAAAAATTTATAAAAAATAAAATATATAAAAATTTACATTTCATTGAGAGAAAACAATGAGATTTCATACTAAATCTCCATAGTGGTGTTGGCTGGCCTCAGCAAGATATAATACAGTATTCTGTATTGGATGTATTCTATCTTGTTGGCTGGCCTGCATGCTTTGATCAGTGCGATCAGGTTTTAGTTGCACCCAAAGGAAATGCATGCGCACAAACTATCTCCATTGGGGACCGTTCTTTCAAACACTCGCCAATCTGTTGGCCTCGTTCATCCATGGCCCTGTTTCGTCCAGAGTTGTGTTTGTTGGAGGTTGTTTTAGGCATAACTGCCATTCATGGAATACCCTTGACAGTATTGCACAGGAAAACCCTAGGAGGTTAGTGGTTTGCGAAATGCTCAACTGCACCCGTCAAGCTCCAACGATTATGCCCCGTTCAAAGTCGGTTAAATCCATGGATTTATCCATATTCTGTCCACTTCTGCTGCTGACTGCAACTTGTGATCCAATGCATCCCTTTTATATACTGCATCCATTGTTCCATTGTTTGGGTGTCACTGGAAGGCCGATCCATTTTCCGTAAGTGGTGTCTCTAATAAATTGGTTGTTCAGTGTATGTAATTAGGAATATGAGAAATTAATTTTAATTAGTTTTAATGAAGGAGTAATTTTTAAATAAGTTGGAGTCAATAATTGAATAAATATTTATTTATGTTTAATTGTTTTGATGGTTGAGGATTAATTAAAAAAATTCTTATTGTTAATAGGTGGGATCCACAAATCATATTTGGTTTGAATCCATGCTATTTCTTTTCCACTCTGACGTACAAAAACAGTAGCACCAAGTTAAAATTGGCAGGCAAATTGTAGCAAATTGTCTAGTATAACGTTGTATGCTGTCTGGATGTGTTAAATCTAAATATGAACATAAACTATCTCCATTGGGGACTGTTCTTTCAAACACTCGCTAAATAAAAGTTCAGGCTTTAAGTTCCCCTGTAGACGAATGAGAGGTAATATGTTGTGACAATAGATAGCTTGATAAGTGTTTTTTCCAGTCGCCGGTGATAATACGTTTTAAATTTTCTTTCATTGATTGAACAGCTTGTTCTGCTTGACCATTTCTGGCTGGATGATATGGCGATATTTTAACATGCCTAATTCCATTCTTTTTTGTAAACATGGCAAATTGAAATGAGGTGAATTGCAGTCCATTGTCTGAAACCAGAATTCCACGAGTTGCTAAAATTTCATGTAAGGTCGCAATTGTAGCTTGTGCTGATCTATTTTGCATTTGACGAACTTAAATTCACTTGGAGTGTTAGTCGACTAGAACAAAACATTTGTCCTTTAAACGGATCTGCAAAATCAATGTGTAGATGGCTCCCAAGGAATTGTTATATGTTCCCATTGGTGAACTGGAGCTTGTGGAGAGTTGTCAGGTAAACTGACAGTTGGAGCAGTTGTTGACAATGGTCTCTATTTCTTTATTCATAGATGGCCACCACGCATATGATTGGGCAAGGGCCTTCAATTTTACAATGCCTGGATGAGTTAAGTGTAACTTATTTAAGATATTAGCACTGAGAATTGGTGGAATAATTACTCTACATCCCCATAATAAACAATTTTTATGGACTGAGAGTTCAGTGAAACGAATATCATAGGGTTTTAGTTCACTTGATTCATGTGATATATGCAAACCCATTAGAACATGCTGTTTAACTTGATTTAATAGAGGGTCGTTTGCAGTGATTGTGGATTCATTGAAATCTTCGATGAATAAGACTTCTTTTAAAGTTGGAGGATCAAAGTGTAGTTGGGAGCAGAAGGTGACTAAGGGTGTTAACATGAGAAGTTTTTCCTACAGGGCAGTATTCGAGCTTGAAATTGTATGCGGCTAAAATAACAGACCATCTCAGCATAGGAGGAGACATCATGGAGGGAGTAGGTTTATGTTGTAAATAGTCCTGTCAATGGTTATGATCTGAACGTATGACAAATTTGGTTCCATATACGTAATGATGAAAATGTTTAACACCATGAATAATAACTAGTGCTTCTCGATCAAGTTGTGAATAATTACGCTCTGCTTGTATTAAAGTACAAGATGAGAAGGCAACTGGTTTTTCTTTTCCAGAGGAATCAATTTGAGAGAATACAGCACTAATTCCATATAGCGAAGTATCACATGTCAATATACTGTAATTTATGTTCGATAGGCCGCCTAACTATTAAAAAGTGAAAATATTTATTAGTTGCACTGTGGTCGATATTGCTGTATCAATAGTAAAAGAATGGGTCCAGTGATAGCAGTATTGGTAGTGTTTTTATTACGTTTCGAGATAATCTCATCATCAAGAACTTTGTAGTGGTTTTGACGTGTCGAAGGGAATGAGTACCTTTTCTGATGTCAATATCACTTTGAGTTTTGAAAGAGCATTCTCATGTGAAGTAGTCCATTTCTTGTTTGTTGTTGTCTAACAGACTGTATAAAGGTTCTGCGATAGTTGCTTGGTTTGGGATAAAGCTATCGTAGAAATTAGTAAGTCCAAGGAAAGCTTGCAGTTCTTGTTTTTTGGATTTGGAGCACTTTTGATTGCTTTGATTTTGTTTTGAGAAGGGTGAAGTTCGTTTTTGTCATTTGTATGACCTAGGAATTCTGCTTTGTGGACGTTAAATATTATTATTATTACTCTCCATAATCATTCCAAAGGAATAAAAAAAAAAAACAATCAAATTATTCAGAATTTAAAACTAATTAGCTAGAAAGCTTCGTCTTCAGGTGAATTTATATACAAATTAGTCAGTTGTCTTTTAATATGAATACAGGTCTGTGGACACTTGATTGGCGCACAATTAAATACTAATCGACGGATCTCTAACGGAACTTGATTCCAATAACTTATAGTGTAATATGGAAAGTATCTCCTCGTATAAGTCGAAGTCTGATGTGGAACCTCAAGTTTGTATAGTCTAGTCATTCTATATTCATTAGATGTATTACATCACTGTATTATATATGAAAAAGGGTGGTTATTTGCTCGTAATGCATTTGCAATTTCACAAATCAGCCCAATCCTATGGATCGATTCCAAATTTGGCAAATTATTTTTTTGACATATTCGAGTAATCGACGTTGCTCTAGGGACTCTAAACGCCAATCTAATAGTGTTATTGTAGGCTGTCTTTAATCGATGACGATGAGTAGGTAAAGTACTGCCCCAAAATACAATGTTGTAATACAGTGAAGCAATCACTACCGTATTTATTACGATTCTTAATTCCCTGTCTTTTAAAAAGGTCCGCAATCGTTTTATCAAGTAATATTTTCGTTGTAAAAAAACAATAATCTCATCAATTTGATAGTTCATTTTTAAGCTTGAATCAAACGTGTATCCTAATAATTTCAATGTTTTTTGTTCCTTATTATTTTTTGATATTATAATGGTTTTGAATTTATCCTTATTCAAGGACATACCTCTCTGTGTATACCAATTATCTAAGGTTTCTAAATCTTTATCAGCATCCTCCAGAATACTTGCATAGTTATTCGGCTCGAATACTTTATAAAGTACATTATCATCTACATAGCTTTTTACCTGGAGATTATATCTATGGTTGTACATCGAGGAAGATGTTACTGCAAATAACAGCGGTCCTAATCCAGAACCCTGTAGTACTCCTCTAGTAGATTTATTGTTAATAATTTCTGAGCCTGTAATTGAATTTATTCTGTCAGTCAAGTAACCTATAATTAGAGCAAGATACGGGTCAGATAAATCTATATTTGAAGGTCTACCATTAATTGAGCTCTCGATACCGTGTCAAAGGCTTTTAATATATCGGTTTGTATTATTATCATCTTAAGATTCCTTTCTATAGCACTTATTCCTAATTTATATAGTTCTAAGGAGAGCCACTGGACTTTAAATCCAGGACAGCCTCCACATTGTTGAATTGGAATAAAATCCCAGAGATGTTTACTTAAATCTTTAAGTATTGTTCAATCTATCACTTTCGTTATTGGTGGCAATATAGTAACTGGTCTATAATTTCTCATTTCAGTAGAATTTCCATTTTTATATATTGGTATTATCATTGCCTTTTTTAAACTAGCAGGAAATCTTTTATTTTGTATAATTGCTTCACACATTTCAAGTATCTTTGAATAGGTCCTAGCATCTAAATTTCTTAATATACGTGTCGGTAGGATCCAAAAATTTGTTTGATCTTTAAGTTTTATATTTTTTATCAATTTATAAAATTCATATACTTGAGGTAAACATGGTTGGATTTGCTTAACAGACGAACTTTGATCTTCCTTTTTTATTTCTAGGGGTTTTATAGGATTCAAAGGTTCAGAAATACCCGTTGGATTATTAATCCATTCCATATAGCTTATGCATTTACCAATAGGAAATTTTTTTGTATAATTTTCCATAATGATTGGCTTGTAGGTTTCATTTTTACACTTGTTCTTTTTGCCTTCCGAATCTCCTTCTTGAAGATCTTATTATCTTCCAAATATCGTTGTTTATTTTCTGTAGTTTTATCATTGATAAATTTCAAGTAAGAACTCTGCTTGCGTTTCCATATTTGCTGTATTTCTGTTGACCACCATATTTTCTTTTTCCTGAAATTCTTGCTATAATTAAATTTAAACCCCGAATTATAGGCCGCCGACATAATATTCTCCACAAGAATATCCAATTTCTTATCCATATCATAATTATTGTCAAAATTGTTCCATTCAATTTCTTTCAGATAAAGAGCAAATTTTTCCCAATCTGTATCTGTATACCATAATTTTCGGTAGTAACGCCGCGACGGCTGATACGCCGCAGCAGCAAAAATTTAACATAAATGTAAAATCTCCGACAGTAGCGCTGCGGCGGCCGTTACCCCCCCCCCCCACCACCACCACTACACACGCAATCGGTAATCTAAAAACAGTTTTCTTATAAGCTTCAATAAAAGTAATACACATTTCAATGGGGAAAATTTTTTAATCTCTTACATAAAATATATTTCTGCATACATTTCCTCCAGCGCCGAATACATTTTTCGTCGAGTCCTGCCTGCTCTTAGGCCTTTTCAATCTTGGCTGTTAGTTTAAACTTTAAAAGCTGCTTTCTCCCCCTCTGATGGAGGGGAAGATATACTCCATCGTGCTCTTGCTTATAATAATAATAATAATAATAATAATAATAATAATAATATATAATAATAAAATACCGGTGCGCTCAAGCGCTCTCGTGACCGTTCAACCACGCACACGGCTCGTGAAACTTTTTGATAGTCAGCCCCGAGCATCGAGATAAAAAATCCGATCAGTGAATAAGAGCAAGAGCGTACCTTCATCTGTTCTTGATAAGAGTTAACTGCCACAGAAACTCGTCATGCTTTTGAACTTTCTGTTTTAAGTGTAATTATTTATTATTTATTTCCCTATATTATAATCTGGTGGGATTTATTAGATTTCAATGCAAAAACGAGCGTTAAGACGCAAAAATCTACGTACGAGAAAGACGAAACTTTAAAGAAAATTCGAAACCTAAGAGAAAAAATTTTAAAAAATAAAAAATATAAAACAATCTTCGCTTTTATCTTCAGCTCCTTCGCCCCTACCGTGTATCCAGCTATAAGGAATTTTAATTAAAAAGCACAAAAGAAATACGCCAACAGGCAACTTGTTCTCCTTAAAGACAAATTTCGTTTCCCGTTTTCACTATATCCGTGTGTGTACGCTCCAATCATAAGCTGGCTGCGGGAGTTGGCCGTTGTGGAGCGGGAGCGAAGCGAGTGCGCGTCGCCGTCACCTAAAAGGGAAGATCCCCAAAAAACGTGTTTCCTGACGTGTTTTGTGTCTTCAGATTTATTATAAAACTATAAACGCATTCAGAACGTACTTTGAGATGGGATACGCTTTCACTGTCGGCCATTATTGCAAAGCGAAAGTGAACAGGCGCGTTTGAACGTGATCAGATTTGAAAGTTGATAATGTTGGCCGTGTAGTGAACGATAAGGGCGGGAAGTTTTTAGATGCAGTGCTCACGTTGATCGATGAACATGAGCGGACTGGCAGTCTAAATTGTACCGGGAAAAATCGGCGAAAGCGGCCCTCAATCACGAGAAAGTAAATGCATCCGTCCAGCCCATCGGGATTCAATCGGGGGTGACCCGGTGATTCAATCCGCCGCTGTCGATGAATGCTCACGCTCGATCGCTATCTGAGTGAATTTTTAATTAATAGGATGTGAACTCATCGATAAATTCATCAATAAATATGAATCAAAGAATGCATTGTCACTACTCATTTTATACCGTTGAGAGAACGATATCAAGTAGGCCTAAAATCATGTGTAGAATCTTTTTTTTTTTTGATGACTTTATTTTTGTTTTTTTGTAAAATCTCCAGCAGATACGCCGCACACGCCGAATTTTTAACTTTTAATAACAGAAACACCGCGGCGTTACTAGTGGAAATTACAGTAATTAGAAAACATTCTTTCGTTCGAAGTACCAGTTATTTCATGTTTATTAACGATAACTTGGAAAACTATACCTAAATGGTCACATTTTGGCACACATATCTTATTCAAAAAATTAAGTTTCATTCCTCTGGGTATATATACATGATCAATAATATTCATCGAAGATTTCGTTATCCGAGTTGGTTTATCCACTATTTGTTGTAAATTCAAAGCCAGCATACTATTAGACAAGGTGTAGTAATCAGAGATATTAGATGTTGGAGAACAGTTAGAATCGCCTAAAATGATGTTGTAGTCTCGACTAACCAATTTCAATAGCACTTCACAACATTGTTCAATCGTTATATATGATGGACGGTAGATAACCGTAATTACATATTCACAGAAGCTGTAAAAATATTACAGCAACTGTAATCACTTCCATTTCCTCCATGTTTTCAGTACTAATCACTTCAGATTTATAACTATCCCGTATATAAATAGCTACTCCTCCTCCTCGAGTTAACCGATCACACCTAAAAAGATGGCAATTTGTGATATTTACTAAGTTATCTTCTTGTATAGAGGTCAGCCAAGTTTCGGTGATTGCCAGTATATCAATATTTAAATTGCCAATAATGAGTTTGAGATCATCCATCTTTGAAAAAATCGAACGAACATTTAAGCATAAAAAATTCAATCTATTTATCTCGTTATTCTTGATAAATCTACACCCATTTAGTCATTCAATTGGTTGTCTATTTTTTCATCATTTTTTTATCCAATAATCTTCCGTAAATTTTGGATTAGGACCTACAAATTGTCGTAATGACACATTCAAAGGCCAATCAAATTTCTTACAACAGTCCTCAAAATTATTTTCTTGTAATCTCAGAAAAACATATGAAGAGCTCTTTCCTGTACGTGCAGACCATCGTCAGATTTCCAAAACCGGAATCTGATGGCCTAATAACTCTACCGCCAGATTCTCGGCTCTCATATTTTCAGAAATATTTCCCAATCGTATTCTTACCGTACGCTGGGATTTTATTGGTATTGACCATTGACCAGATGTCCAGTAAGATTCACTTTTTAAATGAGTTTGTAACTCATCCTTTTGTCGATTATCCAAATTATTAATTGATATCTGTTGATTACTCGAGTTTGGAAAATGTTTTCTTTGTTGATGCTTGCTCTTATGAACATTCTTTATCATTATCTCCTCATTACCCTCCGTCCTTGTAATCTTAATTGGACTATTTAACTTTCCACTTCTGTTGTACTCATCATCCTTTCTCCCTTGGATCTGAATAATACTAAAATTATTCTTCTCATCAATCTCTGTATTTACTTTATTTTCGGAAACATTCAATTGAGATTGCAGTACTTGGACTGTTCTCGGTGGGTGAGTTACACTTTGTTCATTCATATTTATTTGTTCTTTTGATGTGAGAATAATTTGCTTTAACATTTTATTTAATTCTTCAGATACCTTCATAGTTAGTTTCTTTATCACTGAATCCAATCGATTTTCTAAAAACTTGGATATGGTATTATCCATGTCACTTAACTTTTTTTGTAAATCACTGAATAACTGTTTCATCAATCTTTCCATATTTCCTAATAATATTTTATTTTCAATTTCATCACTAGGCATTAAATCCTGATGCTCGTTAACATTATCTTTTTTCAAAGGTGATTCACTTACGTTTCTTGTCAAACTGCGATTATCCCTTTTGGTAGGAAGCATGCCCTCGTTCTCAAGTTTTGAAGCATGCCATTCATCGAATTCTCCTAAAACATCATAAATTTTTGACTTCTGCTCCTTTGTTCATGAATCTATAGTGGTTAATATATTCGAAATCATGGGTAACGTCTCCAGTAGTATATCTAGATGTTCATAGTCCGTCATAGATAATGAAAGATCGGTTGATGTCGTCTTTAGTGCCGCCATTTTTTTCAGAAGCATTCCTACAGTATGCTTTTGTCTTTGTTGAGGCGTAGACCTACCTTTGTTAGGCGTGACAGAACTTCGTGTAGATGCTCTGTTAACTCGTTTTGTGCTGAAGCACAGACAAGAATGTCATAGAAGTATGGTATGACACCTGGAAGATTTGTCAGAAGTTATCAATAACACCTTGAAAAATACCTGGGGCGACACAATTACCAAATTGTAAACGTTTGATTCTGAAAGCTCCTGAGTAATGATGGTTTGAGCCTCTGATGAATCTTCAACAGGTAGTTGAAGATAAGCCTGAGCTAAGTCTATTTTATCAAAGACAGAACTAGGTGGTATAGATGTCAGCAATTGTTGGACAGCAGGGATTGGATAACGGTTATCCTGCACTGCCTTATTGATAGTTATTTTATAGTCACCACACAAACGAATCTCGTCTGATGGCTTGATGATTGGAACCACAGGCGTCGTCCATCTAGGGTTGTTGATTGGTTTCATGACTCTGTTCCAGAAGAGTGTTGAGTGCTTTATGAATTCTTGGACGTAATTCCAATGGAACAGGTCTAGCTTTAAAACGAATAGGTGGATATTTCGGGTCAGTAAGCAAAGAGATAGGTTGTCTTTGATATGAACCCAATTCAGAAATAAATATATTAGCATAATGAATCAGTACTTATTGAACTGAATCATGATTTGTTTTTTAGTTAACACTGGATAGGGTAATTCCTACAGGTGCAAACCACTTGTAACCTGGGAGGTTTGTTTCCGCACGTGACTAGAAGTCGTAGCTTTTACTTTGTGGGGGTGGTGGGGGGGTTGTAGTTAATTGTGTAATTAGCACTTAGTCCAGCACGCGTGTGGGGTGTGGGTAATGGTGTAATTAGCGACTGTCACAACACCAATTAACAATTAGCAAAATCTTCTCCCCAAAACTATTTCTAGTCCGACATTAACAAGACTCACCCGTCCAAGAATCCCACAGAAAAACCAAACAGCCTTTTGTGATCGTATAGTGTAAAATATCCTTTTATATAACAGTTGTGTCCGCATTAACCCTTACCGTAGATTCTTTAATACAGTGTATTCCACCGGCTTCCAATGTTGAGATATCAACCACTCTCCCACCCTTAAACTCCATGCATTTAATAAGTATAATGCAATAATAACAGGAGAGAACCATTCAATTAAGGAAAAAATTTTTTTTGCTGCGGCCTTCACCAGCAACGGACATATCATCATGAGCTCTCAGTTATTTACATATCATGTACTACACTACTGTTTATAAAAATCGCAACACCCTGATGGAATGGTCTAATCCATATGCAATTTGCAATATTTGCATACAATGGGTCAGAGTATAAATGATTAGTTTTTCAGAGTAATTGCTTGAAAGAACACCATGCCTCGACGACGACGAAGGGTACCATATCAACAGCTGACAGACTTTGAAAGAGGACGCATAATTGGTCTGCGTGAAGCGGGATGGTCGTATCGTGACATTGCTGCTCGTGTAGGACGTAATGCAACGACAATTATGTGTGCATGGAGGCAGTGGAGCGAAGAGAACAGGGCACACCGAAGACCAGGCTCAGGAAGACCCAGCACGACGACACCGCGAGATGACAGACACCTCTATCGCATGTGTGTAGCAGATCGTACAGCCACTTCCACAGTGTTAGCACAACAGTGGGGTGCTACAGTAGGCAGGACAATGTCTGCTAGCACTGTACGACGCCGTTTGATTTCCAGAGGATTGATGGCACGAGTATACCATTGTTGCGGATTCCTTTGACTCAAAACCACCGGCGCCTCAGGTTGCAATGGGCCCATCAACCACCAACAGTGGCAAGATGAATGGCAACAAGTTGTGTTTTCGGATGAGTCAAGGTTTAACTTGCAGTACCATGACTGCAGGATACGAGTCAGAAGACATCGTGGCGAGCGCGACCTTCCAGAATGCATCCTGCAGCGTCATTCAGGACAAACGCCAGGGGTGATGGTGTGGGGTGCAATCAGTTACCATGGCCGTTCCCGTCTGATCAGAATCCATGGCAATCTGAACAGTGACCAGTACATCAGGGAAGTTGTGCAACCCGAGGTCATCCCCTTCCTGCAGAACCTTCCAGGCGCTGTATTCCAACAGGACAATGCCCGACCGCATGTGACCAGAAATGTCCTCGCCTTTTTCCAAGCACATCAGACGCCCTTTTTCCCCTGGCTTGCTTGTTCACCAGACATGTCCCCAATCGAACATGTGTGGGACAGGGTTGCTCATCGATTGGCTCGTCAGACTCCTGCAGCAGCATCTGTGGATGAACTGTATACCCGTGTAGACAGAGCATGGCAGGACATTC
>JAHWFO010106689.1:37355-57571 GCA_023313115.1 Rhysida immarginata
CTCCAAAACGGCTCATCACAGCCAAACAAGTCATTTACAAAAAAAATTCGCTTTTCTGAGAGGAGTCTGCATATGCAAGTTTATTGAGTTTGGTTTGCTGGTTTGAAAAAAATTAATATCTCTAAAAAGGCTTAACCGATTACACTAAGGCACAATTTCAGATACCCTCTAAGCATGTATATTTTTTATTTGGTTCTGCTATGAGCTGTTTCAGAGGAGTTAGCTGCACAAAATTGGTCACATACGTACATACATGCGGAACATTTTTTTTTCAAAATTTCAATATATCTTTACGAATCATGAGTTTTTAAATCGATTTCAGCAAAAAAAAATTTTGAGTTTCCGAAATGAACACATAGGCCTTCACTCTTAGAGAGTAATAGGCCAATAAATTAGAGCATTTTTTTTTCAATCTTTTTTCAGGCTCGTATAGAATCTAAAATCTTACTACAGTATTATTTTTGACCTCGTCTCCTTGAACTCTTGCGACTAGACATGCCTTTTCTACTGCAGCTTACACCTGCAGAATGTTCTGTATCTTCTGGTGCAGAATTATTTCCACAGTCAGTGGATATAACTTCAGGAGTAGGTTTTGTTTGATACATCTCTGCTTGTAACAGCAAGCTTTCATCACATGCCATTGCATGATACTCAAGGCACAAGAGCTGAAAGCAAAATATTTCAATTATAAAATACTGCAGGCACCAAGGCATTTACTATACAGCCTATAAGTCTATATGGGTGAATTGTTGGAAACTTTCTAGTGCGTTTTCAGGAGCCAAAAAGGAAATTTGGACCTTGAGTGGAAGAAAATATCTTTCATGGGCTGAATCTCACCATCACATGCAGTGTACCTGGAAAACTTACAAAATCGCATGTGGACTAATTTTCTGCAAGTAGTAGTAGCCCCAAAAGCCAACTAAAAATTCTTACTCACTTTTGATCACTGGTCAAGCACTGGATGTTAACCTTTACTCAAGATTTGACTGAAAAGAATGCCAGATTGCAAGACATTCACTGTTCCAAAGAAATGCACACCACTTTATCAACCTTGTGATACAGGGTTTATCAGAGAAGGGTTTAATACTTATTCCGTGAGATTGCCAATTTGTTTTGCAGCATGGTGAAGATGAAGATGTGCGAATATCAGAGCGGAAGAGCATATTAAGGTGCGTTAGCCTTGTACAGTTCAATCTCTCTGTGCTAGTGTCCCTACCAATTACTGAACACACATGGTGTCAAGATGGAATACTTGAGAACAAGCCATAAAAAAAGAACATTCAGGATGCATGTTTTCGATTCAAGGAAAAGTTCTACTACTTCTCACTCGATTGCCAGAAGACTCCACATGTATATGGTGGCAGAAAATACTTTGCTTTCAGCAGTTTTTATCATGTGTATCATGCAATGAGATGTGATGAAAGCCTGCTGTTACAAGTAGAGATGTATCCTACAAAACCTGCTCCTGATGATATCTCCACTGACTGTGGAAACAATTCTGCACTGGAGGATATCGAAAGTTCTGCCAGTGTAAACCGTGGTAGAAGAGTCATGTCTAGTTGTGAGAGATCAAGGAGAGAAGGTCGAAAATAATGAATTTAGATTCAATGTTTGCCTGACAAAAATTGGAAAAATGCTTTATTTAGACTGTTAAATGTTTCTGCAAAAACTTATTCTATGCATTTTTACTGCAGCAAATGTGAAGGGGAAAATTTAAAAATATGCTAATTGCCGGGATTTGAACCTGCATCTCTTTGGGTAAAATGGACAGCGTTTTTCACTGTAGCACTAAGACCGTTAAATAGGGTAACAAATGTTACTTTCTCTTATACACTTCCTCCAATTTTGTTTTGTCAAATATCTTAAAATTAAGGGACCACACAGTCACGTGACTGACCTTGTGGGAAAGTATGGACCAATACCGGCAGCATTTTGACTTATTTCAAGTACCGGGTGTTTCAAAAATGACCGGTATGTTTGAAAAACTAAACTGGCAGCGATAGAAATATACCGTGTGTTGCAATATGCTTGGGACAACAGTAAATTTTCAGGCAGACAAACTTTCGAAATTACAAATGGTGTATTTCTATCGCTGTCCATTTAGTTTTTATTGATTTTTCAAATATACCGGTATACAGGTTATTTTTGAAACGCCTGCACCCAGTATATACCCATGACAAAAGTTGCATTGTCAGATTCACTGCTTTCATCTGCATTCATATTAACACAGAGAATTTTTTATACTTTTAATAAAAGTAGTATATTTTTTGTTAATCTTACAGTATATTGTCTGAAATTTTTTGAAATACTATATGAATTAAAGATTAATAAATTGTGGAATGAAACTATGTATTTTTTTTTCTTTTTACCTTCAAGTTGTTTCTGTAACATGAAAACTTTAAGGGAATGACCGATTTTATCTCCTAATTTTTGTTACTTGGGCATGATAATTTTTATCTTTGAAAAAATGACTTGTTTTTAGTTGGGTTATATAGTAAGAAAAAAATCAGTTTATGTAGGTGGTTGTTTTTTTTTCTGTTATGATTTTATATTACACATGATATACTTATATTGCAGTAACTCGTACATTATAATCAGGAATAGATGAGAAGGGGATATGATTCTGAATAGCAGTTCGTGGCTACAACCTTGTGGCTGTTTAATTTTTTTCTTCCAAAAAGCTACACTAGGGGCAATTTTCTGAGCTCGGCCCAATGTGGCCCAATGAAGAACAGGCTGGAAGAGCAGCAAATTTCTGTCCTAAAGTGGCCTGGAAATAGTCCAGATATGAACCAAAAAATGAAAGATAAAAATTTCAGCGCTTACATCAAACAGAATAAGAGATTTACGCAATATAATGCAAAAGAAGAGTTAAGAAAACCGCTGTGACAAGTTAAGAAAATAGTTCCGAATCCATCCCTGTGACAGAATCGATTTTCCAAACCCCATTTATAGATCGTGAATGTGGATCTTAATGGATACATAGATTCATTCCATCCTTGATGCCATTTTTATTACGCTAGGAAAAAATTTGAAACGTAAACTTAAATCATTTCATTGCATTAAGACCATTTTCTCTACTATGGCCTTCTAAAGGATTTTATTTAATAGAGATGTTTTGCATTATCCAAATTTTATAATTTTTCATTTTTATCCAAATTTTGCAATATCCAAACTTACTTTTAAAAATGATTATAAATTAACAATCAAGTTTAGTGGTATTCATGATAATTATAAATTAAACAGAAGGTATTAAAGCAACTGAAGAAAATCTTCAAACATATGACAATAACAAATAGAAAAGGGAAGGAAAAATTCCGCGACCTGGACCAGTTGGTAAGAGCAGTGCCAGCAATAAGCATGGCCCTTGGTTCGTATCCAGGTCACTGAATTTTTCCTTCTTTTTTTATTTGTTATAATCATAAATGCTTAAATTTTTAATAACAGAATTATCATTATTCAGTTTTAATCTTTATAGATGCAGCATGTGCATCAAAATAAAAGACATCAGCGTCTTCAACACGTTTGTCTTCTACGAACATCAAGCACTTTATCTCGGGCTTTAGATGTTAAAGCTTTGAGTCATATAATAGTAGATGATCGTCATAAATTACTCTATTGCTATGTTCCAAAGGTAAGCTTTTTTAATGTGATCTGTAAGTGTAAAGGATTTTTATTACATTTTAAGCACTTTTAATTATGTAATATGTGACTTGTTAAAAGATGGGCTCAATTCAGGTATCCATTTTCATATACAGTAGCAACTTTTGAACTCTGCAAGACTTTTAAATTTTTACTTTAACACTTATTGAATTTCTGCCATTCAAAATAATTCTAGCCTTCTCATTTAGCATTGGGCTCACAGAGAGCATGTCTTCAGATCCTCAGTTGTCCTGGGGAAAGTGTTGGAATGGATGTCCAAAGATCCCTGATTTGTTCCTCAGATTGTGAGAATTTCTATACATATGATAAAAACTCGTTATAACGAATTTCAGGGGGCCAGGAAAAAAATTCGTTATATCCAAATTTCATTATAAGCAAATAATTAATTTCATTTTTTGATTATATTTGTTTCAGTTTTTCTGGAAATAATCTAACAATGTTGACTGCTTTTTAACACTTAACAGTATTTTGAACATAATTTTGTAACTTAAACAAAGATTTGAAAATTTCCTCTGGAACATTTTCTTGTGCCATTAAAAATTTGCCAGTCAAGTTTAAAAAACAGCTTACTTGTGTTTTGGGTGGCACCGGCTGACCATCACATTCATCATCATCATCACCATCACTGGCTTCATTGACACACAGTTCTTCGTTCTCTTCACTTTTAGAAACTGATGCACAAATTTCAAAGTCTGGCATTGTGCTGCTTGTTGCAGTATCCTTATTAGCTTCAACAAATTCTTGAAATTTGATGGCTAGATTCATTTGGCTCCGGAGGATTTCCCAATCTTCAAATCCCTCAAAATCCAACACTGCATTATCATCATTGACACAATGATGATCACTATAAAACCCAGCTTTTCTAAAACAAGAAGAAATTGATGCCGATGAAAGTTCTTCCCAGGCTGTCGAGATATTTACGATGGCATCTAACACATTCCATTTTTTAAAATTCTTCATTCATCTCCATACATTTCAATAGTGAACGAACAAGTTTTTTCCTGAATGACACTTTCAGACACTGGGTTATGCCTTGATCCAATGGCTGGACGTGAGAAGTGCAGTTTGGGGGAAAAAATTAGACTCTGATGTTTGACAGATTTGCTGGAACAACGTGCGATGAACAATTGTCAACAAACAACAAAATGTTGCACTTCTGATGAATAAGTTCACGGTTCCACTTCCTTAGCCAGTCACCAAATATGTCAGACGTCATCCATGCCTTTTTGTTCCAATAATACAATGCTGGAAGTGATTTAACATTCTTAAAACACCTTGGTTTTTGATATTTTCCGACGATCAATGGCTTTTTCTTCTCCAGCCCATCAACGTTGCAGCAAAGAAGCACAGTCAGACGTTCCTTGCTCTGCTTTCCGCCATGACATGTGTCACCTTTAAAGCTGTACGTTTTGTTCGGCAGCAAGTTAAAAAACAATGCCGTTTCATCGGCATTATAAATGTCCGCATGAGGAAAATCCTTAATTCTGTCAGCGTTTTCTGCTTCCATTCATCGACGGTTTTTAAACAAAGTGCATTTCCTTCGCCTGAGACAGTCAGATTAGAAAGGCCTCTACACTGCTTAAATCGCTGAAGCCATCCAATAGAACACGAAAAATTTTCAATCCCAAGAATTCTGCTGAGAGAAATTGCCTTTTCTTGTAGAATAAGGCCATTAATGGGAGTGTTCTTTTGTCTACCTTGCACAAACAACTTGTAGAGTGCTTCCTCCAAGTCTTCGTGCAATGCATGACGGGCACGAATTCGCTTGGGGTTGCACTTCATTTTCAATTTTGTTCCGCTTGAGAAAATTGTGGAAAGTGTGGATGATGGAATTCCGAACTGCTTAGCTATTTCTGATTTCTTTAAAACACCTTCGTCAATTGCTTTCAAAACGGCCAATTTAGTTTCCAATGAGAGTTGGCACCGTTTTTTCGTGGTCTCCATTTCACCGTGGAAAGCAGAGAACAAAGAAAAAATGCACAACTTGCACGAATCTGTACATGTAAAGCACGTGCAGCTGTCACATGCTTTAGCGAGAATCTTGCGAAAGAGTGGTCACGTGATGGGAAGTTCCACTGACACACTGAGGGGTAAGCAATGTAGAAATGGAGGAGCAAGCAATGACGAAATAACTTTACTCGATGGAGAAATAAAGAAGGCACACTTGCCCTGCAACAGCTACTTATAGCTGAAATTTCGTTTTGTTATAACCGAATTGCCTTTCGCTGATTCGTTATAAACAAAGTTATTTATATGTTTGGAAATGCTAATAATTTCGGGACTTCTGAATGAGTTCGTTATATGCGGAATTTTGTAATAACCGATTTCGTTATAACGAGTTTTTACTGTATATATATTTCCAGCTCAAATTAATATCATTATTAAATAGCGGAAGAATGGAGCTATTTATTGGTTTTACCATTTCCGTGTGTCTATCCCTTCATATTTTTTAGATTTTTTTTTTTTTTTACGTAAAATGTTGAAATTCGGCACGTAGTTTCTTATGGGCAAGTGTACTTCATATTTAGGTGGTTTCGTTTGTCCCACTGGGGTCAGAGTTACAGGGTTGGAAGTTAGCCAGGTCCATCTGTCCATTGTTATAGACAGATTTAATTGGTGGATAAAGGAGTGAAATTCAGTATGCCGATTTCGCCAGACAAGATTTAACATACTTTGAAGTCTCCTACCGTTTCGTATTTTCCCTGGTTTTATTATCAAATTACCATCTTTTGATTATTATATGCAATTTTTCATATGATAAATTTTTGAACATTTATTTGGATTGAAGTTCAGAATGCTAAACTTTCCACGAATGTATCAGCAGCCATATTGACAATATAGCCGCCACAGTTGGGTGCGAAAATAAGATTCACCCGACAGCCTTTTAAAGACTTCTCGTTATGCTGCAAAGAGTGGGTAATTTTAACTTACCGTAAATGCCCGATTATAAGTCGCACCCCCAAATTTAAGGTAAATTTTGGTACAAAATTTTTTTTCCCCTTAAAATTCAAGCCATGACATCATAATCGATAATGCTAATTACATCACTGAAAAATCAAAACAAACACACTAAATGCAGTGTGGAAACTAGTTTATTTACATTATAGCGTTTACTCATGGGGCGTGATATTGTTTTCTCTTGCTGCCACAAGAATCACTAACTTCATTTATTTTCCCACCATGCTAATTGTTTAATCCTAATTACCTACTTATCTGCTAAGGTGTCTAGCACTGCTCCCTTCATTAAAGTAAGCACCAGCCCACCTTTAATTCAATACCCAAGTTGTCCATCTTAAGTAGTCCTACCCCTCTAAACTTCAGTTAAGAATTGGCCTTTAATGTGATCGTGTAGTGCTTGGTTTCGTTTAGTCAAAATACTTTATATTGGTAAGTTTTATTCAGTCCAGCTCAACTTGCAAAACTCCCTCCCCCCTTTTGTTGTTTCTATGGCAACGAGACAGATTTAGCAACCTAAGGTTAAGATTAATTAAAATTTTAATTAAAATTCGTTGATAAATTTATTCACAATGCAGAATTTTTTTCCTTTAAAGTTTTGAGTATTTTTGATGATTTAGTGCGTTTTCAGAGTAGACTCACAACCGCCGACAAAGTACACATTCCGATAGGCCTAAAAGCTGGTGAATTGCTGCACTTTTACAACTTTGATTTAACACACACCCTAATTTTAATGACTGTAAGTGAGATGCCGACTCTCGCACGCTGAAATCCGCACATGCTCCTCCTGAACAGCCCAGATGTCGGAGACTACCCCATGGGCTACCAGCCTACAGGCTTGCCACTCACTCCGCTCAGAGGCCCAGTGGTTAGAGGCAGCCGGCCGCTTATCTCAGAGCAGGGTTCGGGAGGCGAAGTTATGCTTTATCGTCCCCAAACCCCCACGTCTGCCTATAACAGCCGCTCTCTCCTCCTTCCCTGCCGCTGTGCCCCGCGTAAGCTGGCGACGCCTGCTGCCCAAGTTGATGCACTCACTTCCGCTGCTGCGCTGTCTCATTCCCGATCAACATCGAGCGTCTCGTGGCTCTTTACCAGTCTCATCATAGGCGGCTGCTCGCACTCAATTTTTTCTTCACACGTTTTTTTTTCCCCCGGAATGTCCGCTCTCATCTAACTTAATTGGGAGGTGACCGCTGTTATTACAACTCCCGCTCTCTCAACTTGCCTATTAGGCCTATTGCCCATCCCTGCTCGCACGCTCTCTCTCTCTCTCTCTCTCTCTCTCTCTCTCTCTCTCTTCCCGCCAAAATGTTGATTTGGGTACAAAGGGTAAGAGAAAAGATAAATAATATTCTGTAGGCGATTAAACAATAATAAAAATAAATTAATTTAATAAAATATAACAGCTGTGACATATATTATAAGTTAATTTCGTTTGAAATTCATCAGGTCAAAATGGCCGTGTTTGTTAATTTATGCGAAACTGAAGCGAAGTTATATTTATATCTCCTTCGAAGTTAGTTTCCTCGATATTATCCAAAAATAAATAATTTTCTATAGATGATTACTGTTAACAATAATCAATTTATCAAATAAATATATATTTAAGTGGAATAAAATAACTACTTGTTTGCTATTCAATCAAACATGGCAACAGCTGGTAACGAAACAAACTAAGAGGGTTGTACCAAAAGTAAGGTTCCCATATTTTTTACAAGTAGAAAACATTGTTTATTGTTATTAATTTATACATCGTTGAAAAGCTTACACTGTTGTCTATTTTTCAACATAGTCTCCATTTTTTTCAACACACTTTTGAAGACGGTGCTCCAGCTTTTGTATTCCTAAGTCGAAGAAGTCTCCCGCCAATCCGTTCTTTCAATTGTGCCGTGGGAAGCTTCAGGAATGCGTTCAACAAGTTCATGGACAGTGACCCTCCGATCTTTCAGCAGCTCACTGTTGATCTTCTGGGCAATCAAATCCGAAACCGGCGGTCTTCCACTCCGTTCTTCATCGTGAATTTCCGTGCGACCCTCAGCAAAAGCCCTGCACCATTTTCGGACGTGCTGAACGGACATGCACTTTTCACCATAAACCTCAGTCAGTTGCCGATGAATCTCCACGGGCGGTAACTTCCTTGCGTGGAGAAACCGGATTACTGCTCGAACCTCGCACTTGGCGGGAGCGGCGATCAACACTTCCATCTCTGACGGCTGCCAAGCGAACACTGAGCGCCGTAGCGAATCGCTCGAGAGTGCGGGAACCACTGCGCACGGCACTGTTGTCGGATTTAGCCTAGCACCTTCCCTCGAGGCTGTAGCTCATTGGGAACCTTACTTTTGGTATAACCCTCGTATATCAACATCGATAGGCAGCCCATCAACAGGTAATTTTAGCTAGGTTCGAGTAAACGTCGCACCCCTGTTTTTCACTCAAAATTTGGTACAAAATTTTGCTACTTATACTCGAGCATTTACGGTATTAGGAATGAGCATGAAATTTATTTATGCAGTGAGAAGGTTATAATAAATGAATTCTAAAAGTAATAATTTTTTTTTTTTGTAAATCAGTTAATCAAAAAAAAATTGCATGCCAAAAGAGGGCATTATATAAAATACATTTTATATAACAAAACTAGCCTTTATGAACTAAGGTGGTCTCAAACTTTTTTCCAGCACTGTTCAAAAAGTCTGGTAACATGGCAGATATCTCAAAGCTGCCAGGTAGGCGAGATCTGAAGAGTGTGGTTTATAAGTAATAGGGGAGGGGTGGGGAATTCATTGCTGCACTCAAATTTGACTTTGACCCCAAATTTAAGGCCATCCATTTGCTAACTCGAAAACTATTAAAGATAGAGATAAATTTCCGATTGCTACCCTGAGCAACACCACATTAGTCTAAAAACAATTTTTAATCACTCTCTTCCCTTTAAAAGATTTTGAGAAAATGGGCGAGAAAGAGTCACTCAAGGCCAGGTTGGCTGAGGTTTCTAACACATTTGAATTGCAGTGAAGCACACAGTTGGGAATATTCTTTCCTTCAGTGACTCTTTCTCACCCATTTTCTCAAAATCTTTCAAGGGGAATGGTGTGATTAAAAATTGTTTTTAGACTAATGTGGTGTTGCTCTACAGGGTAGCAATTGGAAATTTTTCTCTATCTTCAATAGTTTTCGCGTTAGCAAATGGATGACCTTAAATTTGGGGGTCAAAGTCAAATTTGAATGTGGCAATGAATTCGCCACCCCCCTATTACCTATAAACCGCAACCATCAGATCTGGCCTACCTGGCAGCTTTGAGATGTCTGCCATGTTCCAGACTTTTTGGACACCCTGTCATATATATACAGGGTAAGTCTGAAACCCTGTCACAAACTTTTAGAGGAGGTTTAAATTTTGTAAGTTGAATATAGATTGAATATATATAGATGGAAATCTTCCTAATTTAAAACTTGTTTATTAACCCGACATGAAAATTAAGTGAACAACAAAAAATGAGGTTGTAAAAAAAAATCTACCATGAAGGACAACAGCCTGTCAACCCTTTAACCTGAATGTAACAATCCACATGTAACAATCCAATTTCAAATTTTTTTTTTAAATTTCAGCAATATTAGCATAATGTTTCTAATTGATGATGCTAGATGTTTATATAACCCGTGGCAAAAAGTTTGCGATACTTATTGCCGATTCGCTGGCGCACAATGTTCGTTCATTTTTTAAAAATAAGGATACACAGTTAAACGGTACAAAAATTAATTTACGTTTGTTTGGATGATTTACATTGCACAAAAAAATTTAAATGATATCCTAAACAAATAATAACACTGAAAAAAAATTAAAGTTACCCCCCTGGTTGAAAAAATATTTGCGATAATGAAATTACATGGAAAAAAGTTTGCAATAATTTGTTGCAAATGAATTTAGTATTGCGTTGCACCACCCTTGGCTTTTATTCATGCTTTGATACACTTAGGCAATGAGTCAATAAGGTCTCTTATCTAACAGTCTTCAAGTTCAGACCAACTGGCAGTGTTGCCAAGTCAAAACTCAAAGAACCCCCTAGATTAGATACAAAACCCCCTAGACACTCCCTATTTATTGAAAAAAATCCCCTATATTTCCCCCCTAAAATTAATGATGTTTAAATAGATCACTTTTAACTTATGATGTCATGTCAAAGTGTGTAAAAAAAATCAATGAAACAATGAAGTAAATTATATCATAATCATTTATTGACACAATTGAAATCTGTTTCAAAACAGTAATTTTTTAACATTATACAATAATGTTTTAACTGGAAGTAAGTGACTCTAAAGTTATAACGTCATTATTTTCCATCACACCTGAAATATAATCATACATATTTTGATTAAATGCCTTGCTCATACGTTCACTTGGATTGAATGATGTGCAGTTTAAATGTTCCTTGCGTAAAAAATAACTCACCATCATCAATGCTTGTGTCATTTCAATTGAGATCTATTTCTTAGTTTATTTTTTATCACTGACAAAGTTGAAAATGCTCTTTCCACCGTCACATTTGACAAGCTAATGCACCAACATGAATAAATCTTGGGTTTCTGGCTGAATCTTTATCACTAATAACTTCAGCCCAAAATGGCCCAGAGCCAGATCTAGTAGATCACAATCTCGGATACACCGCCACTACAGATGACATTCAATTAGAGAATTTACGGTAAGTGCCATAGAAAAGGCTTAAATGCAACACATTACACGCCATTCAAATGTAGGCTATGGGATCCACCGAAAACCCGCTGGTAAAAATCCCCTGCCTTAAAGCGCAAGGGGGAAAAAAAAAACTTAGTTTAAAAATTTATAATTAATAAATCAGATGGGTGGTTAAACCAAACTTTTATAAAATAATTCGCATCATAAAATAAAAAATATAATTACGTGCTAGCTTTTATCCTATCGAAATGAGAGAAGATAAACCTATAAACTGTGAAGTCTACTTACAATTATGAAGTCTTCCAACGAAGAAATTTCCAACGAACACCAATCTTCCCCAAAAATATTTACCAGCAAAGTATGTGCTAGACAATCAATAGTTGATTGTACCGTATATGTCAGTTATCGACAATCGAACAGCGCAGGGAAGAAAAACAAAACGAGCGGTCCGGAAGCTATGCTTCCACTGCCATACTCATCCAGTATTATAGCCAAAAGAAATACGCTGAATTAGGAAAGAAGCCAGATGAACTTGGTTAAGTCATCCACAGGATACGGAGGAGTCCTTTCCTAACAGGATGATAAAGTTGATTGTTGATTGACGATAGCACGTGGAAGAGCTTATATGTCAGTTATAACTAATCTAGCTTATATATACCCAAGACATACAAATAAAGCACCAATGGCAGGCCAGCACCAAATCTCGAAACCGGAATGGCTACTGTATCCATTACAATAAGAACGTAGGAGCAGAAACAATAATGACGTCACCGATGCTCTGGTCTTCCATTGGATCAAACTCAATTGGTCTTCCATTGGCTCAATTGTTTCTTGTGGCCGAAATTTTAAATGAAAATAGTACCCCCTAAATAAAAAATATTTCTCCCCAAAAAATCCCCTAAAAATATTTACCCCCTAAATTTCCCCCTGCAAAGATATTTTCCCCCTAAATTTAGGGAGAAATCCCCTAACTTGGCAACGCTGCCAACTGGACTTTATTGAAGCCGACAATTCTTGTTTGTTTGTTGGGGTTTTTCCTTGACGAATGTCTTTAACTTCTGCCAATAATTGTCGATGGGGTTCATGTCGGGGCTGTTGGCTGGCGTTTCAAGTTGGGGTATTTGAATGGTAGCAAGAGGCGCCTTCACATTTTTTGAACGATGGCAAGATACGATGTCATCTTGGAAGATGCACTGATCATCTCCAAAATGATCTTCAACTGTTGGATGAAGGAGGGCATCTATAATATTAATGTATGATTCTGAGTCGACTGTTGTCTTCATTATGCACAGTTTGCCTTGTCCTTTAAAAGAAATACA
Organism: Rhysida immarginata; assembly: GCA_023313115.1. NCBI lineage: Eukaryota > Metazoa > Arthropoda > Chilopoda > Scolopendromorpha > Scolopendridae > Rhysida > Rhysida immarginata. Next base: position 49,983 of record JAHWFO010106689.1, read on the forward strand.
ACCCCAAACAATGAGTCCTTGTGGAAATTTTTCTTTGCTGACTAGGCGTCATCATTAAATTTTTTGTTTGAACGCTTCCAGAAAAATTTCCAGCATCATCACCGGCAATCCGGCTTTCGTCAGAAAAAATAACTTTCTGCCTATTATCATCCCTTTTTGGATGTCCGTTAAATCCGGACATTTACCCATCTTGAGGCTCGTACACCTGCCGTTTGATGCACCAGCATTAAAGCTTTCTCAGCCTGTTATGCAAATTTTGCAATGTGTAATCGTTGTTGGGGCGAACCATGAGTATGCCTTGAAGGGGTGCTGGTCATAAATCATTGATATGACAGTGTATAATCGGCTGAGGTGCACGGCACAGATGAGTCACAAGCCGTCCGAGCATTTTATTACTCTGTTTATTTAGTAATTCAAACCTAAACGATGGTGTATTAACATATTGAAACGTGTAATTGAATTTAAGTCCAGTTTACACGCTGTACGCGCTGCTGTGCCGGTTAACCGTGATCTTATTATCACACAGGAGAGCTCATCCGTCCATTTGGTCATTGTGTGCACTTGCTCAGCAATGGCTATGAAATCCTCGATTTGAATACTGGGAGACTCCTGAAAATTCTGGAATCATTTCTATAAAAATATCATTAGTCTGTTTCCCATCCATGTCAGAAAACATGTTAGTCGTATCTATAGTTTGGGCCATGTCTGTTTTCGACAAGTCTAATACGAATAAAGGGTATAGTTTAATTATTGTCTAGCAAGTATTCAACCAAACAGGTTGTCTGGTCAAGGCACCCATGTGGGATGTCTCTGTTTATCCTTATTATGACTACTAGTCATCAAGAAGATTACCTGTGAGATGATGATGAATGTCTTCAGAGCTCTTACTAATATTGGAGACAACCATTAAACATATACATGGTGTCCCATGTACAAGCATAATATATAATCCATGTCCTACCTAAGAAATCCAAGTCTTAGGTTTATTTACTAGTTCCAAGTTAATAAAGCATGCACCTTATTAATATCTTATGTTAAATGTAATAGAACATTAGCCCCACTCAATTGAGTGACAACTCCTACCCCTTCCCTTCAATGTATTCCCAGTGCTCAGGCCAATGCAATTACCTCATTAAATAAATTGCAATGAAATGAATGGATTGTTTTATTATAAAAGTAATACAAAGATAATAAAATACTTAAGTTGCATAAATATTTTATTGACTAAGGGAAATCTTGTAAACATGTTAGTTGGATTAATAATTGATTCAATTAATCCAGAAGATGGCGAATTGTGGAGAAGGTGGAGGGAATTCTTAGTATTGTAGTGGGGACCGAGGAGCAGCGCAAACTCCTCATTGGTTGTACACAACAACCTGTTGCTGCTACACCATAATTTTTTTTCTTGTCACTCCCTGTGATCAATAGTGATAATATCAAATTTTGTCTACAAAAATTTTAATATTTTGAAATGGTCTTATGCATTATAAAAGTATATAAGTATGGCATTCTCAATCTCTCTCAATGCTATAGACAAACTTTGATAGTTCAATTGATAAGTTCAGTCTATCGTGCAGTTGCAATTTAAAAGTTAAGACCATGCTTCTCCTTCTTCGGTCAAAGTGTTATTTTATGCGAGAGTCCAACATGAATGAAATACACTTATCTGATATTAACACTGCACTCATGCAATGAATCTTTGCTCATTCAGTTTCCTATGTTGTGGATGGAGAAGAAGTGAATGGGTTCTTTGCTCAGCCGTTCGATGTGATGATGTCCGTATGTATGTTCGCTGGGGTTCCGGTAATCAGATGCTCCCTACCGTGAGTCCATTATTTACACATACATCTTGTCAGGTTGGCTGTGGATATTGCTCATCTCATGAAGACTGGCCTTGGATTTGCTGCAAACCGTTCGGTCCAGACCTCAATTAGTCTTGTCTTCACCTGAATGTAAACGCCACGCATTCCCGGTGCGCCTCATCTCGTGCAGTCCCTGTGTAGTAGATTGCGTTGTCGTCTTCACGCCGCCGCTTGCTTTTTATCTCTGCGCTCGATTTTTTAAAATTTGTCTATGCATGGAGGAGAGCGATGGGTTGCTAGGTAACCCCCTCAATTGGTGTCTCTCTCGCTCGTTAACAATCGGGAGAAGCATGAGAATGAGAGATAGAACGATTAAGAAAGAATGCCGCTAAAGTTAAAATAAAGAATAACGAGATTTTGACAAGCCCTAGGCAAATGTTTTGTGTAACTCCCAAACAGAAAATGTTTGTCAAAGAAAGTTTGCGTGAGATTAAAGAATATGTGCTAATTAGTATCAAAACGTAATTTTAGATGATATGTATTAGAATAAGTAAATTTAGAAGGATCGGGAATAAATAAACACACGCATTTGATGTAAAGTTAAATGCGTGAAGACAATAGAATATTATTGATTAAATAAATGATAATCACAACAGATCCAAATAATATTTGATGTTTTTGGATCTGTGTAGTATATCATAAATATGCCACAAAAGAAAGCAAAGCCTTAACTCTAGAGAATATATAAACAAGGTGGGGGGGATAGGCATTTAAAAAGAATATATTCCATTGGTTAAGCGGAATGGAAATAACTGACTATTGGACAAGTTAAGCAGTGGGCCAATAAAATAAGAGGAGATACCTTTTCAAAAAAGGGAAGGGAGGAAAGAAAATAATAATAGTAAAAAAATAATAATTTTACAAAAAACAAAACTCGAGGATAAAAAAATTAAAAACGAGGAGAAAGAGTAGATCATCAAATTTTGATCAGAAAATTGATCGATTATGATTTAGATCCTTGCTACATCAAATGGATTTTCTCCTACATCCAATAAACTCAATTATGTTAAAGTCAACAATATTTACTCACATGGCTTTACCCCTACTTCATGTGTCCCTCAAGGATCAATCCTAGGCCCTTTACTTTTTATTACTTTTATAAATGGCATCCCTGATGCTATCAAATCTTCTCAACTGTTTCTATTTACTGATGATATTAAAATAGGCAAAGTTGTCACTTCTTCTATGGACTCTCAAGAACTACAGCACAATCTTAATTCAATTGATACATGGTGTAACCAAAATAAAATGTATACCAACGACAAATGCCATTGCATTAACTACTCACTTAATAAATCCACTTTTAATTATAATTATTTTTTTAAGAATTCTATCCTGAAACGAAAAGATCTAAGAGTCGTCTTCAATTCAAATCTCTTTTGCAGACCATATAAATTTCATAACCTCTAAAGCTTACCAAACTACCTATTTCATCATTAGAATTTCCAAAAGTTTCAACAATATCAACTTCTCAATTTTTCTTTTTAATAGTTTAGTAATTCCTATATTAGAATATGCATCCGTTATTTGGTCTCAGTTTCTTTCTACATTGCAAATCTCCATAGAAAAGGTCCAAACAAGTTTCCTGCAGAGTCTTTTTAGAATATTTTATCCTGCCCATTATAGAACAAATATGTATAGTATTTCTAACTCGTATCTTTTAAAAATACTTTAAACGTGAAAAATTTTTTAAACGACTTACTGCTTTGATTTTGACTATCTGTTCATGCTCTATCATAATTTTGTTTCACAAAATTCGCGTGGTGGCTCTCATAATATTTGGCCACTATGCGTTGTGATGATTAAAAAAAGCCATAATGCGTTCTAAACATTAGTTGTTGCAGTGACGCTACCATACAGGTAATACAACAGAGTGGTTTGTAATAAGGGAAAAAATAAAACATTTTTTGTCGTTATCATTTTTTTATCTTTAATTAATATGTTATATAAATTGGTAATAAAATTACTTACCACATACAAAAATATAACAATTAACAAATATAACAATATTTTTCAACAATTTTTAATCATTTACGAAAATATGTTGTAATGCTCAAGATATTCGAACAAGTACTTCACTTAAAAAAATTGGAAATTTTATCAAAAACCTTTATTAAAAGTCTTTATTTATAATTATCAAAAATAAGGCAGTCATTTATTTTTACAAGAATTATTACCATGGCATTTACAGTTACATTTTATGTTTTTTGAGCGACATTTGCATTTTTTATCAATGCAGTACTTTTTACAATGACACATTATAAATCCTTGTTGACTCCCAGATGATAACATAGATGCTGAACGAAGTGTTAATGTTGATGCTGAGGGTATGTCTTGAATGCTAATGAAGTTGCTCTCTAAAATAGTGAATTTATTTTGAGCATAAAGTCGATCGAGAAGACCTTCCTTGCTTCCTAATTGATAGAGACCTGATGAATTGATGTTCATAACAATAGCTAAAACATTTCTGGGAGCTGCACGTCCTCTATAAACTTCAAGTACTCTAACTAAAACATTGGAACCAATTCCAACTTCAGGAAGTTTGGAGTTGGATAACAAAATGATTTTATGGGCCTGTTGCTCTTGGCCTGATTTAGCACATTTTCTTTCAGCATTGATGCTGTTCTTTTTTACACACTTTTATTGAACTTCACTTGTGTGTTTGTGTGCAAATTTTGTAATCAATATTTTGCCCACTTTCTGACAACCTACAGATCTGCAACTTTCCCCAATGGCGTCTTATTGATGACAATGCACGTTTCAATCGTTAGTTTCACTAGTCTTCCAGTTATTCGTAAGTTATTTAATATTTAAGTTTAATATGTATACAGTGCAATCATGACGTAACGACTGCCTGTATTGTTGTTTATTATTATCGTTGTTAATTGTTGTAAGTAATTGTTGTTAATTTGATCATCAATGCTAGCAAAGTTGTCGATTGTGGAGAGCATTGTTTATGAATAGCTAGCGTAATGTATTGTAAAGCTTTCCCGAGATCAGACTGAGCAGATTTCCAAGGCTTTTTTGGTTTTATAGTTATCATATAAAAGCTTATTTCTTTAAAAAAAGACTAAAAAGAATAAAATAAAATATACAAAATAAAAATTTTAAAGCACACACTTTTACCTTAAAGAGTAAAAGTAAAAAGTAAAAAATCTAATTTAAGAAAAGGTAAAAGTATGGTGGCGCGTTTGATATTAAATTTTAACAAGAAAATACTACAAAATAAACTAAACGTGCTACCACACTTTCACCTTTTTTATTTAAATTAAATTTATTACTTTTTGCTGCACTTTTAAGGTAAAAGTGTGTGCTTTAAAATTTTTATTTTATATATTTTATTTAAACAGGGCTTGCAAGTAACGTTTGCACAAAATCCCTCATTCTCATTGCTTTCTCCACAGATAACGTGAACATATTCATTGCAATCTGAATACTTGTGGGCTCCTGAAGTCTAATTTTCACAAATAACGCAATTTTTCTTAAAATGTTTTTGTTTGTCGATTCTTGTATGATTTCATTGTCGTCTTTTTTTTTCTGTAATAATCTTGTTCTGTTGATCATCATTTGTGGAGGTAGTTTGCACTAGCTCTTGTAATTCCTCTTCAGTTTCTATAGAAGCACTAGCTGATGTACCCGGCGTCGCTCGGAGAAAAATATAGTTTTTTCATATTTATGTATACAGGGTAGTGTACTAACATGGGGGGACGCTGATAGAGGGATCACATTTAAGCAACATCTTCCTTTTTCATTTTTTTTCTCTGGGTATTGTTTTTGAGATAAAAAATGTTGGACGTCGCGTAGACGTAATATGCCACTCAACCCGTAATTCTGAACCACGTCAAAATCATGGTCAATCATGTAATAAAAAGAACAAAAAACACATTGCATACAGTACAATAATGTGACTTGTTTTTTATGAAACATGCAAATATTTTACAATAAGTGTTCTAGATTAATAAATGAAAGATCTTAAGAGGATTATTTTTTTCTTTTTTATATTTTTTTTCACGCCAAACCTCGGATGTTGAAATAATTGATGAAAATAGGAAAGAAAATTCCACAGGCTGGGTTTGGCGTGAAAAAAAGAAAAAAAATCCTCTAAAGATCTTTTATTTATTAATCTTTAACGATTCTACGCAGTAGGGAAGATAGTCCCAGCCTACGAACTGGGTACTGCTTCAATCAGCCCTAAGACATGTAGATAGAGTTAATGCTTCCATGTCCACAGTGGCGCAATTGGTTTATGGTTCCATGTCCACGATGAGCAAAAGGTTCTTGGTTCCAACCCAGGCTGTTGAATTTTCTTTCCTATTATCATCAATAATAAGTGTTCTAATTACTCCCTCTGGCATGAATGCATGCTTCACAATGTCGCCGCATGGACTGACGTAAAAAGTTCAAAAGTTCCTGGTTCTTCGCGAATCTGGTCCGCAGCTATGGTGATTCCGGCTACCAGCTCTTCATTGGATCCCACTGGTGTCTCGTGTGGCAATGTCTTTAAGTGTCTCCACAGATTCCAAACAACTGTTTCCTGCAGGTAGGATTTCAACATTTTTTATCTCAAAAACAATGCCCCAGAGAAAAAAATGAAAGAGGTAAATGTTGCTTAGATTTGATCCCTCTATCACCCTAACCTAGAAGCCGAGAGAAATATACCTGCCAAATTTCAAGTTTGTAGGCTTCTAAGTTCTGGAGATTTCGTAATGAATGAATGAATGAATGAGTGAGTGTATACATTTTTTGCTCTTTCTTTTATATAATAGTATTTTCCCCCTGAAAAAATCCTCGTCGTCCTCGGTCGAGATCGAAGCCACATCTACGGGCATCAGAGCAACACCACCTAGACAGAAGGCCTGATAACGGAAACGTCATACACTGTTACATCATCATTAGTCGACCAAATTTAGGGCTTATTATTGGTAGAAATAGATTCAATAATGCATGACGTTTCCGTTATCAGGCCTTCTGTCTAGGAGGTGTTGACCAGAGGCGATCACGCTACCACTAACGTAAGCCATCGAGGCCAATAAGGAAAAGTAAAGTCGTCTGCTAGACAGAGAGTAATGCCCATGCAAATGGCCAGAGAGCGCCAGTGAAAAAAAAATCACGCTTTAAACAATGGAGTTTCCCATCCTGTATTTCTTCATCCATGACCATAGCCAAGTAATTTTTTATGGCCTATTGCAGAAACTTTGCTCTGCATTGTAGGACATGACATACATTGTTGATCCGCGCATATCGTAGGCTCATGTCAGACAGACAGATCAAGCAAAATATTATTTTTACCCTTTCCCCTTTGGGCCAACCTGACACTCGGCACATGTAAACCTTACCCTGAACCGAACGAACGTCTGGTGCATGTATGAGCTCAAAAGGATAAGTGGTTAAAAAGTTATAAGAACATTTACAGACGCACCCTGAATTTTTATATAGACCTTTCCATTGAAAACTAAACTGGAGTAACTGCGCAAAGCAGGACAGCAAAAAAACTTGCGTTTCCTGCCTTGAAATGTGCAAAAACTACTACACATCCGGAGGAAAACGGAAGTTTTTTTGCTGTCCTGCTTATGCGCAGTTAGTCCAGTTTCGGTTTCAAGGGAAAGATCTATATAAAAAAAAGATAAACAAACTCTGGAGCCATCTCTTGAGTAAACAAACAATCATAAACCAAGATGTATGATTTTTACCCCTTCCCCCCTCACTTTAGGGACATGTAAACCTTAC
>JAHWFO010106689.1:62452-79438 GCA_023313115.1 Rhysida immarginata
GTCAGCGTATCCAAGACTTGATCAAGACAGAGAGGATACGCTGACGAAGGCAGCTTGGCTGCCGAAATGCGCTTTCGCATGAATAAACTTTTGTTGTGGATTAGTAGTTTCCTTGAGTCCTTGTTAGTCTTTGTCCACAGTTTCTGGCTCCAATTCTCTCTATTGTTAAGGGACATTGCTAGCTCTAAAACAATACAAATCACAAACGTGCAAGTAATCACAAGCTGCATTCAAAAACTCCGTGCTAGTCGTGTTGTTAAAAATCTGATGTAATTTCCTGCATGAACCGTGTCCCGTGTTGCAAAACGCCTAGCACGGAGCATGGGGTATGTTCGTCACTTGCGTCTGGCCCCTGGAATGGACGCGCACTCTGATTGGCTGTGGGCGACATCATAATCACGTGATCCACCCAACAGATTTCGAATTTCTGTTATCTTTAATCGGCCCTGAAATTGCTAAAAATGACATGAAATTTCGGAAGCAGCACTGTTCGGAAGGCAATTTCCATCACTGAAAGGTTTAATGTTTTGGTATTAAAGAAAATAATATAAAAATAATATAGAAACTGGCCAAAGATTTTGACATATATAATGCATACTTTAAAACTACGGTTCACTTCTGTAATATTTTATATTCCCATAACATCTTAAACAACAATGACGAATGAAAAGCTGTAATGGCGGAAAAACGCCGCTTCCCTGAATATTTCATAGTTATACGAATTAATTGCGCCATCATCCCACGATTAATTAGTGTAGAAGGAACTCTATTTGTTCAAGAACATCGATTATGGAAAGCAGAAAAGTTATTTATGATAAGCGGAAAAGATTGGGTCGAAAGTAAAGTACCTATCGCTAATAGCTCCACTATCTCCATCTGGTAGGAAAATTGTAACCACGATAATTAGGACACGACTTACTGGATGCTAACGACCTGTTCATTTAGCTGAATTCCATTGTTGTTTCAGGCAAACAAAACAATACCGCCTAGAGAGAAAGCCTGCTCACGGAAAAATCATACATTGTTACATCACCTACGGTAGGGACAATTTCGTGTTTATTATTGATAGAAACATGATCAACAATACCCTACCGTAGATGATGTAACAATACTCTGCCTGATCGGTCTCAACTCAAGTGGCAGCACAAATCGTGCTCGACAGCACAGACAACACGAGCACATTCAAAAATTAACCTCAGCACGGTCGTGCTATAGCTTAACACGACTAGCACTGAGTTTTTGAATGTAGCTAGTGATTTTACCGTAAAATTACGTTCATGTTAACGTATTGTACGTGAAACAAACTTTTAAAAACAAATTTTGAATATTATTTCATTTTATTAGTAGTATGTTAAAATATATAAATATATTCCATCTTTCACCCTACCATTGCTAATTTCTGCTTACGAGGTGGTCATGGAAAAAAATTATGTTGATACACATGGTATCTATGGCTTTTTTCCCCATTGTAAGTTTTACTTCTCAACTTTTTCTAATAGCTTTATTTTTTGGGAAAAAATGTAATCTTACTACGTGTAACATCGTTTTTGATTTTCAGCCTTACACACGGCAGTATTTGTTACTTTTTCCTTTCATTTCTTTAGCTGCAACAGCGTGTTGAGCCTTATGTTCAACAGCGAATCCTACTTACAAGGAGAGGGCCCCAACGAACAATCGAGTTTTTTGATGCCCTTTGGTAGGATGGTAGTCTGATATGTCCTTTTCGTAAAACCAAGTCCGCAGCCTCCAACTTGGCCTTATTTTCGAGAAAATCCCTTTTAAAGTCTGTGTTATATAACTAGTGTAAACTGTACCTTGGCAATCATCACAACAGCGGCAGCTGAACAGGTAACGTCGTGGCGTACGAACCGTAAGATCTCGAGTTCGAATCCAGCCGTGTTAGGCTTTGTTTGTTTTTTTTTTTTCTTTTAATGTTTTGTAACTGTGCTATCGTCCACTTTTTAAAATATTTTTCTGTTATAATGACAAAAACATTTTTAACAAGTAAGAGCAATAATTAACACATTTTCAACTAATTATGATAATAATATCTGTTATAAAAGTGTAAATAATTCATAAACATATATCGATTTTAAAGAAAAAACAAATTTTTTAATGTTTAACTTTTCATTTCTTCATATGTTCAGGTTTTGTTGTCTTCGCTTCTTGCCCATATTGGGCGCTATAATAAAATAACATAAAATAATCGTTTTAACAAATAATTTCGAAGTTGTAGAATATTTACAGTTAGGTTTGTAGAATACAACGTGCCTGATGGTATCCTTCAAAAAAACATTTGAAACACAAATGTGTGCGACACCAAGAACATTGGATGAATGCAGGACTAATGCAGTTGCAGTTTTCCTTTTTCATGCATCCCGGAAAAGAAATCTGATTTACATTCAAAAAATTTTCTTTTGTAGGCTTCAATTTGGCAGCATACCAGACGTATCTGATATAAATACAATCAAATGTTACATATATTGCAAGAAATTATATTTTTACAAAGAAATCTGTACACTATAATTACCGTAACATATTCGAATTTATTGGAGCCTGTAATTGATCGTGAATGAGTGCGTGAATTTTTATGACATCTGCCCTCGATGTAATTTCCTTGTTCGTTTCCAAAAGATATGAATAATTCTGCATACGACGTATAAATTTTTTAATTTGACGATAAAAATAAACGTCACATGGTTGGCACAATGGTGTACATTTCGGCGGTATGATCGATAATGTACACGTATGAAGACCCTGTCCGTTAGTAAGCTTCATCTGATGCATGGTTACAGATGTCTGGCCACTCCAAGAGTCCACGATGTACAAAAATGGATTTATTGTAACATAAGGTTGTATTATGTTGTCAAGAAATTGTTCTTACGTGTCCTTTTGTAGCTTTCCGGACTTTGTAGATGTGACATAAACGTTGGCATATTGCTGCATGTATTGTTCGACTTCCATTTGTACACGAGGACCAAATTTTCCGGTGCTTTCTTGCAAACAAACAAACGAATACTCTTGGCAACAATTTGCCAGATAAAGTTATAGAGAACTGTGCTGTATATGAATGGGTTAATTTTTGCATTTGGCCAACTGCAACTTCAGTTACTTTTTCGCCCTTGTGAGAAAGAGTGCGACAACTGCTGATTCTGTACTCACAACCAGTTTGGTCAGTATTTATAACGTAATCGGGATCAAAATTAGCAATAATTGCACGCGTTTGCTCTTGATATTTGACAGCAGTTTCTGATAGTTCTTGATGCGTTGCTGTATCTTTTGCACTTACATATCGCGTAACATGTCGTTGAGATATGTGATACATTCTTTTGAAATTCTTCACCCATCTGTCCGATGCAACAAACTCAAAAAGTTCCGTCAAGAAATTGGAATCCATCGCCCATTGCTTCAGCATGCGAGTCGTAATTAGGCTCTTTTTATCGTCTCTTGCTTCAATAAATCGATCATACATGCTCCTGTTTATGACCTCTAACTTATCATATCGGGTGCCGCCTTGTTCAATATGTTTTTTCCAAGTAGATAATTGTGATCTGCTTTTTAAAAAATGTGTTGATTGTTTGCGCAAAGTATTTATCGACCATTTCGGATGTGATTGGGCCAATTCCACAGCTTTTAATTTTGACAGCATACGGAATTTTATCGAGCGTTTCCGATTCTTCTTCTTCTTCGCTGCTTGTCGCTTTTTGTTTTTTTGGATACAGGATCACGTGTATCTTGTTCTAATACCAAAGCCTCTTCTTCCGTGAACTCCATTTCGTCGATCATTTGTATAAATCTTTGGAATAATTCTTTGCCTAGGAGCATTGATCGGTTGCTAATTGTTGTACTCACTGTGTCTGTTATGATACTGGAGTCAATCAGCAATTTTCGCATATGAAATATTCCATCGGTGAGTTCTTGCTATTGCTGCACAGTCGCTGGATAAAACAACACGTCAATTCTCTCATCTGTTCTATAATCTTGCTCAATTTCTTCACAAGACGTAGACCTATTATCACAGGCTCCAGAAGTGTTTACTATTGACTCCATCGCAGCGTCTATACGATTAGCTTACCAAACCGAAAATAACCGAAAGAACTGTCGGTCTTTAAAAGCAGCGTTATAAAAATTAAAACAAAAAAAAAAAAAAAGTCAACGCGTGGACTCGAACCCACGATCTCGTGATTCGTACGCTCGAACGTTAACTACTTGGCTGCTCGCCGTTGTGATAATACATCTACAGTTCTCGAGATGCAGTTTACACTAGTAATATAAGAGTTTAAAAGGGATTTTCTCGAAAATAGGGCCAAGTTGGAGGCTGCGCACTTGGTTTTACGAAAAGGGCATATCAGACTACCATCCTATCAAAGGGCATCAGAAAACTCCATTGTTCGTTGGGGCCCTCTCCTTGTTAGCTCAATTCAAGTAAATACCACAAGGGCGACGCCACCTAAACTGAAAGTAGCGAACAAATTCATTGTTTGCTTCTCCTTGGAACTGCATCTTTAGCGTATCCCTCAAGAAAATAAGGTCGGAGATCACCTCAAGAAAAATTTGGTTCAAATAATTTAACACATCTGTTATAAAGCCTTGGTGCCCTATTTTGTTGGAGCCGCATCCTTATTCTACAGTGCACACTTCTAGCAGCTATGGTAGCTGAGTTTACAATAAAAAAGAGACAGGTTTTGGCCTCTTTATGTTTCTACGAGGGGAAGTCGATAAATAAGTTACAAATGGATATAGAAATGAAATTAATAAGGGTATTGTCTTGAAAACTTTTCATTTCTCCGCATAATTCCCTTATGAAGGGTGTATCAGGTTCGATGATCATAAAGTACCTAGCGTGATCCTTTGCATGATTACAAACTCAAAAGTTCCTTATGCAAAATGTTCAAAACTCAAATGTTAAGGGTCTAAACATCACGCGAAGTTTGCTGAAAACCTGTCGAAAACGTCATTTAATCTCAACAATTGCCGCCGATTTAATTGTAATCGCCCCTTTGAATTTAATGAACTGCTGGTGCGCAAAGTTCATAAATGACGTAACGACGCAATTTAAATTTTGAGTTTTCGACATTTTCGATAAGACTTTAACTTTGTAATCATGCAAAGGATCACACTAGGCACTTTATGACCACACCTTGTATAATGAGGCACTTGTCCCATGGTTTCACAAGCCCCTCAAAACTAGCAGCATAAAATTCTTTGGGCTGTTGTCTGAACCAGTGCAATTTGTAACTTACTTAGTGACTTCTCCTCGTACATTGATGAGGTCGCACTATAAATTTAGACTCCACAGCATACGTTCAGATGCAATTATGTAATTGACAAATCTTCTGAATATCGGAATACAAGATTTACATTACGTCGCGGTGACTCAATTCTGTGGAATGTTGCTCCATCACTAAACATAACATACCAAACCCAAAAACTAGAACTCTTCTTTAATTTTCTGCAACGCCGATACAGCAAAATACACATGATTCTCTTTAACATTAGTTAATAAAACCTAAATGATACGATGGTCAGTACGAAAGTTTTGAGATATAGAAAGCTGAGAACTAAATCACAAAAATTGAATGCTGTACGATGTATACATTCAGACCTCGGACATTCGCGAGGTTAGATTCCAGAATCTGTTGCGAATGAGGAGGATTCACGGATGTTTGGTTATATACGGTATGCTTATTTCTATAGTTGAAACCTTAAATATGACCCCAGTCATGCTCCCAAACACTTTAATTTCATTTAAAAGTTAGCTTAAGTCATTACACTTAAAAAAACCAACAACAAATGTTTGATGTAAAAATAGAGTACAGTATACTGTTACCCCCTACTAATTCATAGAACAGGCATTGGCTGCCGTTTTCTTTTGCATTTACTGTACGGTAAAAATGAGTAAACAAACGCGGATGTGCGAAAAAATCGCGGATGCAAATAAGTTAAGTTCCAATGAAATTTTTCGCGAATGTCCGACGTCCGACTGTAGTTCAATTCTTTAAAAGTAAGTAGCGATATCTACTGACATTATTTCGCACTTAGTTTACTGCAGCGCCATTTAAAAACGACAAGAGCAGACGATATTAAGAACTGATGATGGAGGTCGATCTAGAACATATTTGTGCAATGATTTTGTAAGATTTTAAAAGTGGGTTAAAAGAGTCTCAAGAATTCAAAAATGGCCATTTCACTGAAAGATGATCAAAGTGGACGTCCATCAACTGCAGTGATAAAAAAATCCCCATGAAAACAATCGAGTGACATATAAGGAAATTGAAACAATATTACAGATTGGATCTCCGGCAGTATGAAAAAATCTGCTTGATTAGCTTCGTGTCAAAAAGGTTGCAGCCCCTTGGGTTCCTCACAATTTGAGAGATGACCAAAAACGCAACTCTAGACGTCTTTTTTAACATCATCACTGGTAATGAAACCTGGATTTACCAGTTTGATACAGAAAATAAATGCCAATCAACAGTTTGGATTTTACCTGATGAAAATCTACCGTAAATGCTCAAATAAACGCCCGGCGTTTATTGACAAAAATTTTTTTTCCCCCGGCGTTTAACCGAGACCGGCCTTTATATGAAACTGGCGTCTATTTATTGTTACCGCACTTAAATATAAAATTTTATACCAGTTTACTGCGATATAATAGCCGATCGCAGAATTTTCAAAGTCTTCGCACACACGTCTTCTCGAGGAAATCCCCGAGATAAGAGCAGCTTGATCGTGTGACGTGCGGTGATATATTAAAAATCCGAGGATCCGCTATAAACTGGCCTAAGTATTACCGATCTACGGTAATTTTTTATAATGACTTTACAGTAATAACAGGCAAGAAACTGAACTTACGAACTAAAACCACATATCGTTTATTTAAATCAAACTTACAACGTATCCGACAATTCGCTATTGCTGTCGGATCCCCTTGCACCCGGCGTTTATTTGCAAAAATTTATTTTTTCCCCGGCGTTTAATCGAGACAGGCTATTAAATGAGCATTTACGGTAAATGAAAAGGCAAAGAAGTAATAATAAAGTGAGATCGAAACCACTATTCCACAACAAACTTGTAATAATGACAACGTATGTACAATTGTCGTCAAAAGTTTTGTCCCAGTACAAATTGCTGCCGTTTTTCAGAATGAACGTTTTCAGGCGCCACCACCACAAATTAAACCATTATTTTGCAGGGGTTTATAAGCACTCTAATAATGATTAAAATCTGTAACGGTGTAATAAAAGTTACTTTTTACATGCGAGTCTTGTTTTGTTAACTGTGAAAATGCTTACAGAAAAAGAAAAAGAGAGGCTTTTCAGAATGCTTATAGCAGGTGTAACATTACAAACGGTGCGACCCCTTCAACAAAATAGTTTACAATATTAGTGGTGGTGGCGCCTGAAAACGTTCATTCTAAAAAACGGCGGCAGTTTGTACTGGGACAAAACTTTTGACGACAATTGTACATTTCGGAAACTCTGTTGTCATTATTAAAAATTTGTTGTGGAATAGTGGTTTCGATCTCACTTTATTATCATTGTGTCCACAGTGTATCTTTACCCTTCTGTTTGATCCACAGATATATAGTAAACTAGCAAAAGTACCCGGTGTTGCCCGGGATAATTACACTTGGATGTAAACAGAACAATCTCAAAAAACTAAATAAAATTTTGCAATATCTTAAAAATAAACACATGAAAATGCTTAGAATTAATACAGTAAAAATTCTTAATGAAAATTCGAAAAAAATCTTTTTAAAGGCTCACAATGGCTGGACCTCTCCAAGGATGCCACTGCTAGTCTAAATAATTTCTTACTCACGTAATCTTACCTCAGATGTATACTTAGTGTTGTTGCAATTTCCACTCTTCTCTCGATTTGTTGAAGCAAAACTTGGCCATTCATCACTTTGTGCAGTCTAGCGGTCGCCGATTCTTCTATTTACTTGCTTCCCATTTGCTCAATATATCACGGAGCTAAAGGAGTGCTTCCTCTGTCGTCTTTCCACTCTTTCTCAATAGTCTGCTAACTCTCCATTATCTCCAGTTACTGATCATTTTTTTAAGATTTTCAAGAAATTGTTAAGTACTAAGAACTCTCTTTTCTAAGAAAAGCCTGAATAACAGGAATTCTATGCATTGTTACAAATTGAAACTTATCCATATTACATCATCATTTTATGTTCATTGTTATAATTCTTGGAAGGATTGATTTAACATTACATCCTCATTCTGTGCTCATTGTTATTGGTGAATTGCGCGTTGATACCATTGTTGATGCGAACACAATGGGCCTATTGTTGCACAAACTTTGCCTTGCATTGTTGGTCATGAGATATTGATTGCTGATCCCTGCCTTGTGTTGGTGCATTGCGTGTTGATACCTATTGTTGTACAAACTTTGCCTTGCATTGTTGGTCATGAGATATTTCTCATTAATGTGCCTTGCCATAACCATGAATATCGATTTTTTTATCGATATTTATTATTTTTCCGAAATCTGAGGTAGACAGTGACCTTCCTCATGCTTTGAAGGTCATGTATGCGAAATTTTATCAAGATCGGAATAAAACTGTAGATTTGTATAAAAAACGTACCCACAAACATCCTTCTTTATATATATAGATAGAAGATCGCTAGAACCCCCCTCTTCGATGAAGCCAAGCGCGCCATATTGCTTCACTACAAAGAATATGCTGTACGCGTTTTTATGATTTTTATGAAAAATTTTTCAAACTATTTTAAATTATAGCCGCTAGAAATTATGTTTAGATAGATTATCAATTTAGGTTGCTCTGCAATTGGACTTAGAGATCAATTTGTAATTTTTGTTTAATATCATGTTATATAATTTTCAATTAAATTAATTATGTATTTCTTATAGTCAGTTATTCGTTTGTTTTTTTTTTGTTTTTTTTTTCACCTACAAGATTATTGATAATCTTGTTTTCTTTCTCACAGAAAAGCAGTCTATTTTTTAGACTATGAATATTTAACCTGAATAGTTTCAAATAATACTTAAAAAATATATTTAAAAAGACTTTGAAAAGATACTTGTTTTTTTTTTTTAAATAATGCAAGCAACAGGCTAACAAAAACACTAGTAACTTTTGACTCATACAAAAAGACCCATGACTTTTGGCATGTGAGTGTAAATAAAATAAATATTCACTAATAATGACATTTAAGTAGAAGTGGTGTAAAAGTAACTATAAATTTTCAAAGATGGCCAATCTATTATAAACTGATCTATGAACAATTTTTCCATTATTTAATGCCTTTACTTCGTATTGAATCTTTATGTTCAAGTATGTTTGTGATATGGCTTGAACAGCATAGTGAGGTAAGATGGTGGCAAGTCGCTTCACTAGCGACAATGCTAAAGCTCAAGCTCCGGCGATCTATTTACTATATATCTGTGGTTTGATCAAGGCAAAGAAGTGTGGAAAAAATAAAAATGGTGGCAATATTCATACCTCTGGAGGAACAAAGGACTCTTATGCACACGGTGCATTATTCATTTGATTTTTATCGTTGTTTATTCTGTAGTGGCGGATTTAAGAGGGTGGCTACAGGGGCTATAGCCCCCCCCCCCCCTCCCATTGGTCCTAAACTTATATCAATTAGATAAATTGTAAATATTTTTTATACTGCAGTAATTTTACAAATTTACATTTACAAACTTCAGTATAGGAAAGACCTCAGGACCATCACTTCCCTGGGGAGGGGGGTGGTTATTTGAAATAACTTATAACATATTAGCCCCCCTGTGGCCCCCCCCCCCCTTAGCCCCCTCCTATCCGCCACTGCTCTGCACCTTTTCCGTCATAGATTATCGTTGCTAGTTCTTTTTTTCTAAGGTAATAACACAAGAGTTTGTATGCGTATTATATTATTCGTGATACAAATGAGAGTCTGCCTGTAATTTCCAAGACATTCTTATAAAAATAGAATGTCCAAATAATTAACCATTACGATACTCAAATTGCAATAGCAAAATTTCCACCAATTCACATGCAAATAAATGAGTAAAATAAATTTATTTAAAATAAATGGGTCGGTAAAGATTTTCTTTTATATGATTACTGTATGGTAATGGGTAGTTATTAGCTAAAGTAGTGGCAGTCTTCTAATTTTATGAAGTTATTTTATTCCATTGTAAAATTAACTAGATGAGCGCCATCTATGAGAATAACGCAAGCATGGATGTTTATGCCATACAGTCCAAATTATTCTTTCTAAATTTTGTTCTCGTCTCATGCATAATTTCAAAAATAACACACTTACCCTCATATCTTCTGATAAATGTGTCTTTAGAAAAAAAAACAAAAAAACTTTCTTAGATATAAAATTCTTTTGTTTTGAATACGAATATTTAATAAAATATTAAAGAACTCCATTTGAAAAAATGAAGTCTGTTAAATACATTGATTAAAATCGGACACCCTGTATAAGGGTAGGACATAATCTTCGCAATACTCCTTACACTCTTGACGATGAAGAGAGCCTTGGGCATACGCAGCAAAGAGCGGTTGATCCTTCTCTACATGTATCCCAACAATGAATAGAGAGTCCCTTGTGTAAAAGTATTGTTTGGTCCTGGAGCAATTCTTCCACCTCAAAGATGACCTTCTCGTCTTTGATCTTGTTTTGGGGTCATAGTGATGCATCCTACATTTGCCCATTTTGATGAGGCAATCGAAAAAGCAGTCAGGGTTACTCCAGCATTGCCCCACCCATTTGGGTGGTTTTCACTGGATGTAAGAAACCTTTGGCCAAAAGTGTGCACGAAACTGTAAATTTACCTATTTGGGTGGTTTTCAGTGGAAACAGGTTAGCAGATGTGTCTCTACGACGCTCCTGCTGAATAGAGTGAGCACATATGGTACCTTTTTCCTGTATAATTCTGGGTGCAAGATGTTACAAACATTGTGGTGGCTGATATGGATCTTCTGCATGATCAATTCCACTGTGATACTTCAGTGCTCGAGGACCAGGACATTCAGCTACTGCACAATTTCTGGCTCTTCACTGAAGGAAGCCCGCCCAGGCCAGGGGTTTTTCAGACTGATCTGGTCATTTTGGAAGCATTGCTGTAACATGGCCACATATAGTAGGGCATTGCCCCCTTGCATGCTTTCTAACTCTGCATGGATCTGGGTGGTATTGTTACCCTTCAGATGCAGAAAAAATATCACTCTTTTACCCAGTTATTTCAATGGGCTGAACCGTCTTGAATATGCTATTCTGGTGGAGAACCCACCTACATATTGATTTGATAGAATCAGCTAAATGCCAACATCACATACACGTTCCATTATAGTTTATGGTTTTACTGAAAATTTTTTTATTAATTTCAGGGCAATCTCTTTAGAAATAAATTCTTCCTAGGGCATTTTTTTTTTAGAATTTGATTTTTATTAAAGTTGAATTAAAAAGTATTTTTTTGTTTATTTTAGATTGCATGTACAAACTGGAAAAGAGTTATGCTGGTCCTCAGTAAGAATTTAGACCGAAGTCCTTTGGATGTTCCTGCAAGTGCATTACATACCAGTGACCTATTCCAAACATTAGATAAATATTCTTCTTCTGAAATAGATTTCAGACTCAAGAATTACTTAAAGTTTATTTTTGTACGACATCCCTTAGAGCGTCTTGTCTCAGCATTTCGGAATAAGTTCGAGAAAAACTATAGCACTTACTTCCATAACCGTTTTGGGCGGTTGATAATCCAGCACTATCGGACAAACCCCAGTGAGATTTCCTTGGCACAAGGAAATGATGTTACATTCAATGAATTTATTCAATATTTACTAGATCCAGCCACACGCAGAGCAGGTCCTCTTAATGAACACTGGCGCCCAATTCATGAACTATGTCTCCCTTGTAAAATTCAGTATGACATTGTTGGGAAATACGAACACTTAGAACAAGATGCCAATTACGTGCTTCGTGCTGCTAATGTCAGTCATATGGTTACCTTTCCTAAGTTAGCAAAAAACAGTGACACTTCTCATGTTATGAAAGATTATTTTCGAAACATAACGACAGAGATGCTTATGAATGTGACCATGATGTATGCCTTAGATTTTGAATTATTTGGTTATCACTTTTTAAATTTGCCTTTCAACTGATGAAATATTTTGTAAAGATATTTTTTCTTATGATACGTAAAGATACATTTTGTATAAGAAAAATTTGCTAAAGAGAAAATGAATATATTTTTTTCAGAATAAATTAATTGTTTTTTTCCACAAAATAAAGTTTTGTGTTCTTTATATTTGATTAATTTAATATATCCTATTAATATCTAGGCACTAAACACTGATATAAGTAATGAATGATTAATTTTTTATGACTTTCTTGAGGTGATCAAGATATTAAATCGTATGCATCATTAACTGGGATGATCACGTACTGGATAGAATTGTACATTGCATACTTCATGTATACTCAGTTATATCTGTATACTAGCAGAGGCACCCGGCGTTGCCCGGGATAATTACAGTTGTTGGTAAACATACATCCTCAAGAAGTTAAATAACTCAAATTAGTTTTTAGTAACGCTGTGGATACGGTCACGGCGCCGTGACTTGTCAGCGTTCACGATGGCCGAAGAAGTGAAGTGACGGGATGAAAGACAGAGTATGCGCTTCGCGCGGCGGGTGAAACAGCGCTTTGGTAAGCGAGAATCATTCAAAGGAGTCGTTCGCGTATATGTAAACGATTTACGCACAGATAGTGAAATCACACAATTCACGAAATATGCAACCTCCTATTGCTCATTCCATGAATTGTACAATGTCTTTTGGCGGCCGTGTGCGAAAGCTGATAGGAGGAGAGGTGGTGCCCGCCTTTTGATCGTCGCTGTGCATCCCCAATTACGGCCGCACGTCACAGTGGGCCGAATTTAAAAATTAGCTGCACAAAAATCATTTTTCAACTTTTTTTTTCGATGAAACAACGGTTGAAAATTGTCCTTAGATGTGTAAGGAACTGTTTATAACAATTAAAGCATTTTGTTACACTTAATGATAAATAAATACTCTTTAACCACAACAAAGATTAAGTTGAAATAATACAACCTGGTAAATCTGGAAGCGCTTTTCGAATGCCCTGCATTCATCATTCAGCAGTCTGAAGTCGATACTCGAGGAAGCCTACAGCGAACTCGAGGAGGTCTGGAAGATCTGACTTTAGAATGGCAATCGACAATCGAACAGTGAAGTGAAAAAAAAGACGCGAATGATCCAGGAGTCAGGCTCACTTTGCACGCTCACCCAAAGAGTAAACCAGAGGAGGTACACTAAACTGGATGAGAAGCCTGATGAACCTCTTAAGTCCTCCAGAGAAGAAGTCCCCAGAAGGGACGATAGTCAGATTGTAGATTGACGAATAGAGTCCCCAAAAATCAGCAGGATCTAAAAGATCCAATAGTTGGGGAACACGGCCTTGTCAACGTCATCAAAGCAGACATCCAGAATATGGCGCGGTCTTCGAAACCTGAGGGGATTCTTTACAACGAGTGGATGGTCCAGGGTGATTTCATAGTTCTCCATCTTGGGTAACATGTTCTTCGTAAGTGTCTGGACAAAGGTGCCTATGTGGGTCATCCCCAAATCGTTATAGATAGAGTGGTTGTTGGCAACTCTTCTGTCAAATTGGGCAATGGATCGGAGAGAACATTTTGGAAGATCTGGAGATCCTTCCACCTAGATTTGCAAATAGAAGCCCAAGCAGGCATTCCATGAAGCAAAATAGTACGAATCACAACCTTGTATATCAAGAGTTTCTGACTTTAGAATGACAATCGAACAGTGAAGTGTACATTTGTTAGGATGGGACGAAAGCAGCGCTTTCACAAAGCTCATCCAACCAGAAAAAACTCCAAATGAAATACACTGAGGTAGTCAAGAAGCCTAACCAACCCAAGCGGTCTTCCATATTATACAAAAAAGACAATAAGATTGACGATTGTCAGAAACAAAATACAAACGAAATAAAAAAAATACAAGGAGAAAGAAGATTATCACATCTTCCAGTAGTCTGGGAAAGAGACGTTGCTAATATCTCCAAAATTGACGTCAAAAACGTGCCTCGGTTTACGATACTTCGTATGCCAGTTCATATTCAATGAGTTCTTCAGTATTCCATTCACAAGTTTATTGTCGTGAGTCTTCATCTTCTGTATCATAATCAAAAGCAGATCCTGTATAAACTTTCCGATATGGGCCATGTTTAAATCCATGTGGATGGATTGGTTTTTCACCGTCCTTCTGTCCAGCTCAGCAGTGGTCCTCAGGGTAACACTCTGGAATGACTGTAGTTCACTCCATCTGGTTTTACAGATAGTCGCCCACGCAGACATGCCATAGAGGAGTATGGTCCGGATAATCGATTTGTACAGAAGTAGCTTGTTGTCAATGCTGAGGGCACTGTTGCGACCCATGAGAGCTATGATACTGTACTTAGCCCTCTTCGCTTTGTTCAGAGCATAGGACATATGCTGGTTCCATGAGAGTCTTGAGTCAATGATAACTCCCAGGTACTTGTAGTTGTCCACCCAGTCCAGTTTCTTATTAAACAGAACAAGAGAATCTGGGGGATGCTTGAGCTTCCTATTGAGGTACAAAGCCTTGCACTTTCCGACGTTAAGGTTCAACTTCCAGCAGTTAAACCAGTCTTCGAACTGCTTCAAGGCGCACTGCAGCCGAGTGATAACGTGAGCCGGCTGGTGTGCCCATGTCATAATGGCAGTATCATCCGCATAAAAATACAGATTACAATTATTGGGTTTCGGGAAATCATGTACAAAGTAATTAAATAGCACAGGCCCGAGGACAGAACCCTGAGGGACACCGCCCTATACAACACGGGGCGTGGAAAGATTTTCTCCAACTTTGGCTTGATAGGATCTGCCGTCAAGAAAGGATTTCACCATCAAAATCAAATCGGCAGGGAACCCGTCTCTGATCATTTTGTAGACAAGGCCCTCATGCCACACCTAGTCAAAAGCTTTACTGACATCGAGAAATACCACCTCACAGTACCTGGAGAGGTTCAGGGGGGTGCTCAGGTCTTCAACGAGCCTCCATATCTGCATCGGACAAGAGTGGTCAGCACGAAAGCCAAACTGCTCTTCCCGTAAAAGGTCATTTGCTAGACAGTGGTCTTGGAATCGGACGAGAATCGTTTTCTCCAACACTTTTGACATCGTGGGTAGCAGGCTAATAGGTCGGTAACTCGCCGGAATTGCAGGATTTTGCCCTTGCTTGGGGATACTCAACACAATAGATTGCTTCCAAGCCACAGGGAAGTAAGAAAATTTCCAGCAGACGTTAATGATATTAGTGAGATAGTCAGTAAAGTTCTTCGGGAGATTTATAAGGGCGTTATTACTCACCTTGTCTCTTCCTGGAGCCTTCTTCTTTTTCAGTTTACTTACGATGGTGGCGACCTCTCCAGCCTCGATGCTGTTCTTCGTTAAATGCTGTGGGACTTCA
This sequence comes from Rhysida immarginata, assembly GCA_023313115.1. NCBI lineage: Eukaryota > Metazoa > Arthropoda > Chilopoda > Scolopendromorpha > Scolopendridae > Rhysida > Rhysida immarginata. Next base: position 77,958 of record JAHWFO010106689.1, read on the forward strand.
TCAAAGTTAACAATACCTTCTTCCACACGCTGAGACATGATTTGGCTCTCGGGCTTATCGTTGGTAGGAGTAACAAACTGCATTTCCAGTGAATCAGCAATGACTTGGGCCTTGTCCTGATCAGTTTGCACACAGTCACCTTGTGGTGTACGGAGTGGAGGAAGCGTAACATTCTTCTTCTTCTGTAAAGCTCTGACCATTCTCCAGATTGAATTGTCGCGAGCCGACAAGCTTTTGAGTTTGTCGTTCCATCTAGCGTCGCGAAGCTCTTTTATCTCCTCTTGAACTCTTCGCACTAACCTGTTGTACATGGTTTTGAGCCAAGGTTCACGATAGCGTTGCCATAGTCTACGGGTCCTGTTTCTTTCAGCAATTAGGCGTTGGATTCGATGAGAAGGTTTATTCTCTGATGGATACTTACTAGTTTCTATGGCACTGTTAATACATCTGGTGGTGTCATCTGTACAGTAAGCAACGTCGGGATGGTAGCCATAGTCCTTAAGAATATCTTTGTAGAGCTTCCAGTCTTGATGATGTACGAGTTCCTCTCGGAAATTTATGTCAACATTTTCAAAGTTCAACGCCACAGGCTTGTGGTCAGAAGAAAGGTCATCAATCGTGAAGACATTGTACGGTTTGAAAAAACCCTTCAAGAGCGAGATGTCCAAAACGTCACTACTAGGGGAGTAGTCGCATTAGTAGGTGTCCTCTACAGGTCCAGCAGCGATGATATCATCTCTACCTTGTATGTACCTATAGAGAATCATACCGTTGTAATTCTGCGTTCTGGAGTTCCAGCTTGGGTGTTGTTTGGCATTTAGGTCACCAGCCAGGACGACTGGAGTGTCACCACTGAAGAGTTCAAGCTCGCAAATGTCAAGATAATGTTTAGGTGAATTGTAGAGCGCCACGAACTTCACTTCACCACAGGAGACGTCATTGATAATAAAAAACGCTGGGTATATATAATGAACGAAAAACCATTCAAAAAAATTGGTCAACCAAATCAAAGTTAACGATTGGGTAGTTTGGAAGCCCATTTGATTAGAGATGAATCCTCTGTTGGCCCCATGTCCGCGTTTAATAGTCGTTCTTTATCTGCACTGTGAATGGCTAAGCATTCGAAAGCGTCTAACAGGTATTTTTTATTTAACGATTTTATCAATTTAACATTTTGTAAAGAAAAATCATGGCCGGTTTCTATTGAATGTTTTGCTATTCCAGATTTACCAGGTTGTATTATTTCAACTTAATCTTTGTTTTGGTTAAAGAGTATTTATATATCATTAAGTTTAACATATCTACTATCCACATAATCTTCACTATTTCTTTAAAACATTTTGCTTGCACAGACGTATCGAGTGACTGAGGTGTGAAGTTGCAACAGTTCTGGTGTCTTAACAGATTTCACAGCACCTCCTCAACAGCAGATTACATTTCATTCTACGATTGAAGTGGTTAGTTTTTGGCTGAGAAGCAAA
>JAHWFO010106691.1:0-11265 GCA_023313115.1 Rhysida immarginata
AGACACTTAGCGTACACTTTCCCAGGAATGCTGAGCAAAGAGATGCCTCGATAGTTGTTGCAATCTCTCTGATCTCCCTTTTTGAAGATAGGGATCACAATTCCTGTCTGCCATTGCTTAGGGGCCTGTCCAGATATCCAAGCAACCTGACACACTCGAGTCAGCCACAGGATACCATCCTGATTTAAGGCCTTTAACATGTCGGACCGGATTTCATCATCACCTGCAGCTTTGCCAGTCTTCAGGGACTTAATTGCCCATCTGACTTCTGTTTCAGTGATACTACCGTGACTATTCTCCGCTCCAAGGTGCACCTCGTATGCCTCAGTTGTTGTTGTCACCGGATTAAGAAGAGATGCAAAGTATTCCTTCCACCTATTGAATACGCTCTCCTCCGTTTTCAGAAGCCTCCCATCTGAACTTTTAATAGTTTGTGATGAAAGAGACTTCTTTCCACGGAGGCGGCGCACGGTCTGCCAGAACACCTTGTTTGCCGAACCATAGTCTGCCTCCAATTTCTCCCCGAACTTCTCCCAGGCCTTGGCTTTAGCTGTTGATACTGTCTTTGCTGGTGCTTTTCGCGCCTCAGTGTACCGCACTCGACTCGAAGTTGACTTATTTGCAAGCCAAAGCAAATAAGCTTCCTTCTTTGCCTTGACAGCTTCTTGGACTTCACCGTTCCACCACGCAGTCCTTTTCTCACCGCCCTGCGCCACACTCAGCCGCTTACGACCACAGCACAAAGCAGCCGAAGTAATCACAGCAGTTTTAAACAACTGCCACTTCTCTTCAACAGTACCACGATCACTGGGTAGTTCTTTGAAACTTGAAGATATGCTATCTGCAAAGGTCTTCCTCACAGCTCTATCCTCCAGTGCCTCCCATTTGATGCGCCAAGTTTGTCTGAACCTAGTATTTCGCTTGGTTGGCATGGATTCAGAGAACCGCAAAGTGCAGACAACAAGGTGGTGATCAGTTGATAGTTCTGCCCCTCTTCTCACACGAGTATCCAACACTGATCGGAATAAGTCAGCTGAAACAATTACAAAATCAATCAGTGACTTCTGGTCCATTGCATCCCTGTACCAGGTATACTTATGGACATCCCTGTGCTGGAAGAAGGTGTTTGTGATGGAAAGTCCATTGTTGCAACAGAGATCCAACAAGCACCTCCCATTCGCATTTAAATCGGGGTCACCATTCCTCCCAATCACGCCCCTCCACGTTTGGTCATCAGCCCCTACGTGTGCATTGAAGTCGCCCATCAGGATGACAGAATCTGCACTCCCTCTCCTGCTAAGAGCAGCATCAACTTCATCTAGAAAAAGTGGGTACTCTGTGACTGCATTCGGAGCATATGCAACGAATAGAGAGAGAGACCGTTTCCCTATCTGAAGCCTCAGGAGACACAGTCTTCCACCTAAGGGGGTCCAATCTGCAACATACTCTGCCAGCCGGGGACTTGTGAGTATCCCCACTCCCGCCTGGGCAGTCATGTTAGGGTTGACACCAGAGTAGAAAAGCTTCCACCCTCCTTCTAAGTCCACAGTTCCAGAACCCGGACGTTTCGTAGAGGTAATACCTATGATATCCAGTCGATACCGTTTGGCTTCCTCCACTAACTCTGATTCCTTTCCTGTCATGGAGAATATGTTCCAAGTGCCGATTGACAGCACCCGATCCCGTTGTCGCTTTACCAGTTTCTCCTCCTGGGTAAAGGCATGCGCTGCCCCCGACCGTTTCCCCAAGCGCATAGCGAGTGCACTGGTGGGGCTTCTCGGAGGCATTGCTCCGAGATAACAGCCGGGAGACTGTCGACTATTTTTCGAACGAGAGCCTCTGCCTAACTCCCGAACGCGGGTGACTTTAACCTGCGCCACACCCGATGCAGTATAAATTCTCTTATTTGTCAACATCATGAGATATGTTTGTTTGGATACTCTTCGTCTCACTTCTCAACCATGACCTTTCTGGTAAGGGTGACCCTAAGGTAGCCGTGCTACAACCAGCATAGCTCACAGAATCCCTGAAGCACCCAAACCCCTGACCCACTGTAAGGGGGCATCCACTCAAAGGTGTTCCGTTTGTGCAAAGGACAGTTATTAAAAACCACGGGCGAGCTGCTAAATTCATTTGATTTACTATTGCGTCTGAACGGAGAGAGGCTGGAGCTGGGTTCATGGGAGGAGCCCGAGCTCTGAAGACGGGACTACTATTTGGAGATTGCTCTAAGGTGGGTGAGTTAAGATTTTCCTGACTTTGAGTACCTGTTTGATTCCTTGTTCCTTTTTTCTCTTTTTTTATCCTTTTTACTTTTTTATCAGTTTTGCCTTTATCCATTGAAGAGTTTCGAGATTTGGAACTGCTAAATGAATTGCGGCGTCTTTTGCCCAGAAGAGAAGAATCTCCTATTTCGCTTTCTGAGCAATCCATCTTCCCTACCGACAAAGAGCACCAATGGCTTGTAGGCGGAGGGAGGTCCCCCATAGCAGCGCGCTCGGCTTTATTCTTCGCCTATCTATATCTATCATTGCAGTCAAAAGACTAAAAAAGATTCCTATTAATTATATGAAAAACTGATTTCTGTATACCCGGGGGGGGGGGGAGAACTTACGATACCAGACTAAACCCAATGGTTTTACAGGCCAGCTATCAGGGGCGGCTGAGTCAGAGGTTGACTAACGGAGAGCGGGCGGACTGGCGTACGACCAGCACGACTCCGGGCACTCGAATCCCAGATATCATCTATTCTGAACTTTTGATCACAGGGCCTTTTGTGTTCTCTTTGTATTGTTATGTATGGATAATGAGAATGTGCCAGCAATTTAGAGATATTGATATGAATTTTATACCCATTATGGATTGATTATTTAATTAAAGATTATTTTTTGTAAAATTAAAAAAACCTTCAGTTGGATGGTTTAGTCACGTTGTTAAGAGGGAGGGGTGGGAGTTTTTATCTCAATTTTATTTTTTAATTTTTTATTTATAATGTTAATAGTGTTTGGGGATTTTATCAAATTTTGTAGACAAATTTGAATTTGGAGAACCATGATTTTAATAGAAATATTTCTCCCCAGCGTAAAAATATTGCAAAAGAGTTCTTTCATAATTATTTATATTATTAGTGACAGAAAATAGGTTCTTAGAGACTTTTTAAAAATTATAAACAAAGTAGCATAAATAAGATGAGGGAGGGCAGTAATTTGATTTCAACTAGGATTAAAAGTGGATATACAACTTAATTTTACAATCTCTGATATAAAAATAAGTGAAAACCTCATCAAACCATGCAATTTTTATTAAGATAAAATTGCATCCTAAAGAGAATTTAATTTTAAAATATTTTCAAATACTGCATTTACTGCTAAATTTCATATAGTGTGTATTTTATTTCAATACTGATCGTATGAACAAAATACCTTTGCACTTGATTATCGAAATTGTGCACATGGTTATGATTACTCTTTTTTTTCTCTAAGATTTCCTCCTTACTTAATTCGCCTCGGTGGCTCAGGGGTTGCGTGATCGCCTCTGATGCCCGAGGACGCGGGTTCGACCCCGGCCGAGGACGACGAAGATTTTTTCAGGGGGAAAATCCTGAGATCACGCACTTCCTTTGGAAGGGAAGTAAAGCCGTTGGTTCCATGTAGTCGTTTGCCGGCTGCACGTTAAAGAACCCTTGCGAGGCAAAATTTGCGGCCCCTATAACGCCGTCATGAAATGACCATGGCAGTTGAAAAGGACGTTAATACCAAACAAACCAACCAACCTCCTTACTTAGGTTCATTTGCGATGGGGGTGGGGGAAGTTTGATAAAAACCAGTTTATCAGAAATTCATTTTAATAAATAATTTTTGAAAACCTTATTACTTAAGGTCTTCATCTTTATAACTTAAGATTTTTATACATAAAAAAAATTAAAAATGTAAAGATACTTCAAATCTTTACATTTTCTTTTACAAATAGCCTTTTTTTTCAATCAACTATTTTTTTACAAAAATATTTTATGATACATATTACTTTCCAATTATTTTGATTTCCATTAGGTAGATTTCTTCCCAATTTTCTTTTCTTTCTAGACCTTGTTTCTTTCTGTCTTCGTCTACCATTCTACATTCAAATAAGACATGTTCCAATGTTTCTACATCTTCTTTACATCCTCTACATCTTTTTTCTTTCTCACTACCATACATTATTTCCACCAGAATATTTCCACATCTAATCTTTAAAAATAAAATTGTCACTCCAATATAATTTTCTATTGTTAAATACCTTTCTATTTGCCAATTTGTCATAATTTTTTTATACAGGGTGAATACAAAAGTCCGAACCCCCCTTTTATTATTTGAACCGAAGCAGATATGTCAATTTTGAGGAATCCAATGAATAGGGATTTGTGGGTGGCCTATCCCATGGTGCAATTTTCATCATCCCAAATATGTAAATTAGGACACATTTAAAATTTATCTCAAAAACCGTAGAGGATAGAGAAAAGAACCCAATTGCAAACTTGTTCAGCATAAAAAAACAAACAAAAAAAAATCATCCAAATCGGACCAACCAATCACCCACAATCACATGGTGAACTGTTTGTAGCTTACAAACAGTCACACTGCACAAACAAGTTACTTCAAACAGTTTAAAAAAAAGTTAATCAACAAAATGCTCGATGTGACGACCATGGGCACCATAACACAATTGGGCACGGAACCTAACTGACGCCAAAACATCGGCAAGCATGGTTGGTGTCACTCCTCGGCACGCTTCCTGGATTCGTTGAACCAGATTCTCCAGTGAGGCGGGCTGCGTAACATAAACCTTGTCTTTCGGGTATCCCCACAAGAAAAAGTCAAGTGGTGTAAAATCAGGGGAGCAGGATGGTCAACGAACTGGTCCTCCTCGGCCAATCCATTGTTGTCTAAACATCTCACTTAGACGCTCGCGAACGACCAACCCGTAATGTGGAGGAGCTCTATCATGCTGAAACCACGTGCGCCGATACGAGGCCAATGGCAAATTGTCAATGAAGTCAGTGACTACCACGTTGAGAATTTCAGCCCGGTAGCGTTCTGCAGTCAGTGTTCCATAGTAAAAATACGGTCCAACCACAGTGTCATTGTACAATCCACACTACACATTGATTCTCCAGTTCACTTGATGAGTTGCTTCTCGCAGACATCGTGGGTTTTCGTCTGCCCAATGATGATGGTTGTGCCTGTTGATAAGTCCATCTCTGGTGAACTGGTCTTCATCTGTCCACAACACCTCATGAATGAAGTTTGGATTGTCATCCAGGAAGGTAAGTAACCAGTTGCAGAAGGCGGCCCTAGCAACATAATCCAATGGCAGTAGCTCTTGGTGACAATGAATATGGTATGGGTGAAAATGATGTGCGTGTAGAATGTTGAGAACAGTTCTCTGATGGCACCCAACATCTGCAGCAATTGCTCTGCTGCTTGTGTGGGGATTTGCAACAACTGCAGCCGGAACTAGTAGTGTTGTTGTATCCTCGTCGCCTTGTGCCCTTGATCGTCCTCGTTCTGCATTAACATTCCCTGTAGCCTCGAATCTTTGAATAATGTGACGCATTGTTTGACGAGATGGATGGTGTTCGTTAGGGTATCTGTCTCGATACAACCTAATTGCAGCATGTAGGTTTCTCCTTGCCTCTCAGAAGCAGAAGATCATGTTGACCATTTCCGGAACAGTGTGGCTTGCCGGTGAAATTGTTCTGTCTTCTGTGTGCTGAAACATGCTTTTTATTTGCTTTTCCACATGAAAGTGAATGTGAGTATGGTAATTTATGTTAATTTTTTTATTTGCATGCTTTACATGGTGGAAATATCAACATTCAGTTTTCCTTGTGCAGTGTGACTGTTTGTAAGCTACAAACAGTTCACCAAGTGATTGTGGGTGATTGGTTGGTCCGATTCGGATGATTTTTTTTGTTTTGTTTGTTTTTTTATGCTGAACAAGTTTGCAATTGAGTTTTTTTCGCTTTCCCTTACGGTTTTTGAGATAAATTTTAAATGTGTCCTAATTTGCATATTTGGGATGATGAAAAGTGCACCATGGGATAGGCCACCCACAACTTCCTATTCATTGGATTCATCAAAATTAACATATCTGCTTCGATTCAAAAAATAAAAGGGAGGTTCAAACTTTTGTATTCACCCTGTATATTCTACATGATACAGAATTATTTATTCTTTCCACCCTTTCCTTCAATTCCTTTGTCACTATTGTCTCCATTATTTTTTCATTTTATTCTTGCAAACTAATTTTTCTTACCCCGTTACTCTCCCACCACATCTCTCTATATTCTTCCGATATATTTTCATTTATTTTAACAATCCATCTATAACCCTTACCCCCTCTAGCCACTTTTTTAATTTCATCCCAGCAAATCTGTACCAATCTATTCTCTTGCATATCTTCAATATTTTCGATATATTTAAAAGCTTTCCTCACCAAATTAACCTTCAACTTTACGTTTCCTATTTCAGTCAAGACTACCTAATTTGGTGTACTTTTTCTAAATTCAAATATCCATTTGAAAAATTGATTTTGTATACTCTCTATTCTTATATCTTCTTCCCATCCCCATATTTCTGCTGTATATTCAACTATACTTTTTACTAATACATCAAACATTTTTATCATTATTTTAACATCATTCATGTTTGTTCTTTTCACCAATGACCACACCTGCTTCATTGCCATTTTTGCCTCTTCACTGATTTCTTCCTTCTGTTTCCCATAACTATTCTTCGGAGTAAATCACTTACCCAAATATTTATATTCTCTCACTATTTCAATCTTTTCATTTCCCCATTTCCATTTTTCTTTTACACTACCTTTCCCACCCTTTTTAAACATCATCATTTTTGATTTATTAACATTTAACACCAAATCATTTTTTCTCAAGAAATTCTCTACACGTTTTAACATCCTTCCCATTTCTTCTTCATCCTCTGCCAATAAAACCACATCATCTGCTTAAATCAATTGAAAAATTTTCTTCCTTCCTACTACAATTCCCCCTTCATTACATTTTTTCAAATAATTTCCCAAATCATTCATAAAAATTATAAACATCAGAGGACTTAAAACACATCCCTGTTTTACTCCCTTAGTTATCCAAAAGGATTTCGTAACACCATTTCTACTTTTAACTTTACATTTTGTCTCTTTATACATACTTATAATATTTCCTAATAACTTACCCTCTATACCCAACCTCCTTAATTTTACCCACAATTTTTCCCTATTTACCGAATCAAAGGCAAATTTCAGATCCATGAAAAATACTATATTACCTTTTTTCTTTTCTATATCAGTCCTAATTCTATTATACTATTCAGAATAAAAATATTGTCTATAACACTCTTGCCACTTTTAAAACTAGCCTGTGTATCTTCAAGATACTCATTCTCTTCTATCCATCTTCTAAGTCTTTCTTCTAGAATACTTTTATACACCTTATATAGGCCGGAAGTTATACTCACTCCTCTGTAATTAACCACCTCATTTGCACTTCCCTTCTTTTTAATTGGACATATCACCACCTCTTTCCATTGATCGGGAAATTCCTTTTTCTCGAAAATTCGGTTATAAATCTTACTTAGTCTTGCAATTATTACTGGATCAGCATACTTCACAAACTCTCCTGGAACACCATCTAATCCAACCGCTTTCCGATCTTTTAGTATATTTATCCGTCTCCATATTTCCATCATCCTTATCTATTCATTATACCATATTTTCACATCTACTTCTCCTACTTCTATACTTCTATCCATTATCAACTCCTCTTTTTCTTCCATTATCTTCATAATATGACTTTTCCATTCCTCCTTACTTATCTTTTCACTTATACCTTGTCTTTTTCTTCAGAATCTATTAATTAACTTCCAAAATGTCTTCGTATCTTTTATTTTTACCAACTAATTGTTCCATTTCCTCTCACATTCTTTCTTTTTTCTTTTACACAGCTCCTTAAAGTCTCTTCTCTTTTGAATAAAATCCGTCCATCCATTATCATTTTTTCTTGCCTTTCTAAAAGACCTTCTCATTTCTCTTTTCTCCTTCACACATTCATATCGGCCTAGGTGGCTCAGTGGTTGCGTGATCGCCTCTGATGCCCGAGTACGCGGGTTCGACCCCGGCCGAGGACGACGAGGATTTTTTCAGGGGGAAAATCTTGAGATGACGCACTTCCTTCAGAAGGGAAGTAAAACCGTTGTCCCGTGTAGTCGTTTGCCGGCTGCACGCTAAAGAACCCTTACGAGGCAAAATTTGCGCCCCTATAACGCCGTCCTGAAATGACCATAGCAGTTGAAAAGGATATTAATACCAAACAAACCAAACGAATCACACATTCATTATCAAACCACTCCCTCTTCTCTATATCTATATCCTTTTACTCTCTTCTCATATTTTCCCCTGCCAGTTTTAATATTTCTTCAATTTCTTTTAACTGTTCTGTGGCATATCCTCTATCTTCCACCATTTTCTTTTTATTCAACATCTCTCTTATATTTCTCCTATATTCCTCTTTATATTCTTCATCCCATTTATAATAAATCTCTTATTCATTCTTATTTTCCTTTGTAACTAGTCTTTTTTCTCTTTCCTCTTATATACATTATTATAGGCATATGATCCGATTCATCTCGAATATCTACTTTAAAATTTTCTACCTCCTCTATGGCATTTACATCTATTAGAGCATAATCAATAAACGATTTTCCTTTACCTCCAATAAAAGTATATTCTCCTTCCTTATCTCCTTCATACCGTCCATTTGCAATGAACCATCCTTCCTCTCCACCCCATCTTTTCATCTCTTCTCCTTGTTTATTTACAATCTTATCCTTTGATATTCTTCTTTTAAATACATTCTCTGGCATACACTTCCAACAATCCTCATCTTCATTTTGTTGTAATTCTCCCATCCTTGCATTCCAATCACCTTTTTCATATTTTTCTCCTGTCCATGCTTTCTTTAGCTCACTTATTGATTTATCATTATAGACACCATATATATTGAACCATTTTTCATCTCTCTTTAATTTCACCTTCATACCTCCATCTTTTCTTATCTTAATTCTTGTACACTTTCCTTTCTTATTCCTATTAACAGTCCACCCTTTGCTCTTCCTTTTTTCTTTTCCTTTACTGCATAACTAACATACCATTCAAAATCACCACTTAACTTATCCTTCCTTACTTTCCACATTTTTTCAGTCATGCAAGTTTCCTGTAAAATTATCACTTATTATATATATATATATATATATATATATATATATATCCTTACTTATTATATACCATTCTTTATCCTTATTCATTATACCTGCAATATTCCATGAAATTATTTGCCACACTTGTCTCCTTTTTCTATTTTCATCTTTTTCCCATTTCTCGTTCTCTTCTCTATCCACTCTATCCACCTCCACCAAAAGTTCTTCTACTGTCATTCATCCATTTCTATTATATTCATCGCTTTCCCGTTTTTTGTTCCAATTTCTCGTATTCCTTCTTCTTCATCATTCCACTCATACTGTCTTCCCAATATAAACATCCTGTTATACTTCATATACAGGGTGTGCCAAAAGAAGCGGGACGGTCGAATATTTCGCGAACTTTACGTCGGATCGAAAAACTGAAAAACACGTGTTCAATATTTTTCAAAAATCTATCGAATGACACCAAACACGACCTCCCTTTCCCATCCCCGGAGGTGGAGCGGGGGACAACTTTGAAATTTTAAATGGAAACCCCCATTTTTTATTGCAGATTCGGATTCTACGTGAAAAAGTGAACAAGTTTTAGCTGAAATTTTTTTTTTGATTCGCGATAGATGGCGCTGTAATCGCAGAAAAACAAATACAGATCAGAAGTCTGCAAACGGTCAAATTTCTCGGGACACACGCTTCGGAACACAAAATTAGTATTTTTGAAAAGGCTATCTAATGATACAGCATGACCGTCGACCGATTGATGGCGCTCTAATTGCAAAAACAAATTCTTTCTCGCAAGTGAAAGTATTTCTACAGCTAATATGAGGTTAACGTCTTTCGTTGATTTTGTATCTGATTTTAGTAAAAAACTACGTTTAGCATAACCCAGGAACAACGACGTGGGCGTAGTAGTTTTTTGTTCCCTTCGGGGTGCTTGTTTTTAGTGAGTCCCCTTGCCTCTCACTTATTGGGGTGCTTGTTTCAGGTGAGTCCCCTTGCCTCTCACGATTGACCAATAACTTTAATGTAGTAAATGCTCAAATTGTGCATCGTTTACTTCCTGGCAGCAAGCTAATCGATGGTAAACAGATTCGATGGAATTGTTTAAGTATTCTGCAGGTATTTGGGCAGCTACATCAATTATTCTCTGACGCAATTCATCTAAATTTTGAGGTTTCGTTTCGTAAACCCGATTTTTTTAATAACCCAACAAGAAAAAATCAAGTGGAGTTAAATCTGGTGACCTGGCAGGCCATTCGATCGGACCTCTTCGTCCAATCCAACGATCAGGAAAATCGTTCATCTAAATAATTACGAACGTTCCGTCCGTAATGAGGTGCAGCACCATCTTGCTGAAACCAAACGTGCTCCAAGTTATCGCCAGCAATCTCCCTTATTGCTGGAATTATTTCATTTCGAAGCATGTTTTCATACCTTTGAGCAGTAAGATTACCATCGATAAAGAATGGCCCAATCAAATGATTATTTATTATTCCAGCCCAAACGTTTAATTTCTGTGGATATTGGGTTTTGCTCTCTCGCATCCAATGAGGATTCTCGTCTGCCTAATACCTGCAATTATGCCGATTACAAGTACCATTCAAATTGAAATGTTGCTTCATCTGAGAATACAATGTTGTGAAGAAAGTCTGGATCTTGATCTATTCTAAGCATCATGTCCTCACAAAATTCTAAACGTCGGTCGAGATCATCTTCATTTATGTCATGAACAAGTGTCATTTTGTAAGGATGCAATTTATTACTTTTCAAAATCCTGCAGACTGAAGATGTACCAATTTCTTGAGCTTGGGCAGTTCTACGAAGACTACTGTGAGGATTTTCCGTAAATGATAATAAAACATTCTTCGTTTGTTGCTGACTTTGGTCTTCCTAATTTAGCTCGATCTTTCACAGAGCCTGTAGCTTCAAATCTTCTAACCGTTCTCTCCACAGTCGATTTGGAGATAGGATCCATTCCAATTCGAAAAGTATCATTGAAAATATCTCTTGCTTCCGA
>JAHWFO010106695.1:0-10384 GCA_023313115.1 Rhysida immarginata
AATTTTTGATTAAAAAATTTGGGGAGAGGTAAAAAGTGCAGATAAAGGGGTAAAAATAGATAACTTCAGGATCTGCTACTTGCCTTACCCTACTCAGGGGGAGGGGAGGGGGGATTAATTTTTTTTAATAAATGTATAAATGTATTTCTCCTTCTGTGCTAAAGCTCCTCCTTGGAATGTTTACAAGATTTTATTGAGTAGTGAAAGAATGGGGCAACTTATTGGTTTTATAATGTCAGTGCTTATAATTTCTACATTTTTAGAGGTACTTGGTTGAAATTCGGAATGTAGCTTCTTATGGGCATGTCCATCTGCACTATTTAGTTTGGTTTTGATTGGTACACTGGGGTCGGAATTACGGAGGTGGGATTCTATGTGGTAAAGGTATGAAATTCAGTATCCAGATTCATCTAGGCAAGATCTACATTACTATGAAGTTTAGGCCCAGGTGTTCCATTGGGGTCGGATTTGCGGGGGTGGTAGTCACTTGGTCTTTAGAACTACGCCAATATATGGCTTGTGATATATCATACGTTTGGAAATGATGAGAAAGGAAAGAAAATACGAGCTTTTTTACATTTTCTACATATTACGTTCAAGAAAATTAATGTTTAATTGAAAAACTTGGGGAGAGGTAAAAAGTGCAGATAAAGGGGTGAAATTAGATGACTTCAGGATCTGTCTTGATGACTTGCCTTGCAGGGGGAGAGGGGATTAATTTTTTTAATAAATGTATAAATGTATTTCTCCTTCACTGCTAAAGCTCCTACTTGGAATGTTTACAAGATTTTATTATTAATCAAAAATCCACAAGTAAAGATAGCAAACCAAATTATTTCATCAAGATAGCAAATCAATCGACAGTAGAATTCAGTTTTGTTTTAATAGAACTGTCGTTGTTTAATAGAACTATGGTTTAAAATCATAAAAGCTTTCATTTTTATTCAAAGACAGCAAGCAAAATCAATTACACATATTATTAAATTTTATAAAATATTAAAGAAATATAATTTCACAAATATCAACAGTTTTGAAAAAAAAATTACAAAAAAAAAACTTCGATATTTTTATTCACTGGTTTCGTTTATCAGATTCTGACATTAAATTTTGGCATAATAATTCCTCTGCCGCCATCTCATTTCTTTCGTAAATGGCAATTCTCCTTTTATCAAAGATTCACATGTAGCATTGTGAATGTCAGGTTTTAGTATGAATCCATATGTCTCTAAGTGATATGGTCTGAATCTTGAGGGAACGTTGCTGGCAGGAACTCTTCCCTTCACGCAATACTCGTACCAATCGCTAATTCGTTTGCGTAAATTATCAATTTCCCTCTTCATTCGATATGCACCAAACTCATTTATTTTTAACTGCAGAAGGTGGTAGAAATAATTATATATTTTTTGATCTACGTTAATCCAACGTCTTATATTTGATTTTTCAGTGTCAGTCATGTTTTGCTTTGCACTGGGCAATCGAACATTGTGTCGAAATACGACAATATCGTCATAAGTCCAACAAAGAAGATTCTTTAGGAGTATCAGGGATTCTTCCATCCGCTCAGTAATCATAACTAAATCGAATTGCTTGTGAATCATATAGATGAAATTTTCCACCAAAGATAGGTCTTTCATGCTGTCCATATTTAATCCCAGATCGTACGCCAACTGATTCTTTAGTATGACTTTCTTAAAGACTTTATATTTTTTGACTAAAATATCCCATTTGGTGATAATGTCTCCCAAAGTAAGATTGAAAATATGACGGAATCCGACATAATAGTATAGCGACTCTACAACCTGGACCGGATCCCTGAAAATGGTCACGAATACAGTATCCCGTGGCATTACCCTCCGAACTTCGGGAAAGTTCCACCGGTGATGATGGCAAAAAATGTTGTACGTATAACCGTTTTTCAAAGGAGGTACCATATTACGATGAAACATCTTAGGATGACCGAAGTAATTATCTTTTAAAGGTAAAAGAACTATTTTATTATTTTCTTTCGCGTAACGAAGGAGAATATTCTGAACGGTACAACTTGCTGTTTTATGCGTCTTAAAGAAAGTAATATTACTTCTGGGTTTGCAAACTACTGAAATAAAAGAAGGTAAAATATATGAAATAGATAAAAATGCATTTGAAAGAATGATAAATTAAATTAATAGTAAGTTAAATTACCTTTGTATTCTTTTGAAAGGGGCCAATAGTGAATCCATGAGGAGAAAGGACTGGAAATAATGCGTTTTAAAATATACCGGGTGATCCAAAAGTGTGTTACATTCCTTCCATTGTTAACGACATTTTCAGTGTTTGCTTTCCAGCAATTCAATGCTTTCATAAGAAACACGAGGCACGCGCAAAACAATGTAAAGGACAAGAATTCGTCACGGCAAAACAATTATTAGTTTCATGAAAAAATGTAATATACTTTTGGATCACCCGGTATTTTAAATTATTTTGAAATTACTTTTTACCGATCGAAATAGTCATTATACGGAATGCTCTAGAGTAGTGCTTCCCATATGGGGATCCGCTGGAACCAGTTTTCCTGGGGGTCCATTGCATTCTTTATATCTCATAGTTTATAACGCACCAGATACCAAAATGCAAGGTATCGGGTCCGTAGCTTGTCTTAAAAATAAAAAGTAAGTGACAACTCTGGAGTAATTGGGAATTACTCAATGACGTATATTAAAGATAGACTCCGAATCCTATTGTTAACAGCGGCAAAAAGTGAAGCAAATTGAGCCATGATAGTTCTGGGCAGGAGTGAGCCGTGGAGTAATTAGCTGTCTGGCTGCTTTGTTTTTGAAGATTTTGTACCCGAGGAATTATTAATTCAAAACCATTATTCAAAGTTGTTCTGCGTACAACTGTACAAACAGACAAGAAAAAGGATCAGGAATCATTTGCCACAAAAATAAATCAAAAATACGTAACTAAAATGAAAATACGTTACTGAAAGACAATCGAAACGAAATTGAAATTGAAACCAGGATCGTAAAATTGTTTATAAAATATAATAAAATACTTCAAATACAAAGTAAACGAAAAGATAAACTTATCACTCCGTGATCGGCGTGTGAAAGAATTATTAATCAGCTACTCTCGTGTTTAGCCATATGTTTTGCATCATCTTCACTCACTTTCAGCCATGACAGTTCTGGGCATGGAGCTTCCCAATTTGCTTCAAGTTACAACAATAGGATTCGGAGTCTATCTTTAATATACGTCATTGGAATTACTGCTCTAGACCATCCAAGTAAATTAAAAACTTAGATTCCAATACCATGCATAGAAATCTGACTATGTAAAATCAGGATTTTACCATGGAAAAGTAGAATGGGAAGCGAAGCTCGTAACAGTTCCAATGCTAAATCAGTGAAATAAAAACAGCGCCAATTCCCTGCAGTGGATGAGTCGAATTGGGGTCAACTTCCGCTGTTCCTTTCACTCCCCGTTGTTATTTTATTTGCTGCCATGCTAGAATGCCCTCCGCAATTCTACCATGACCTTTTCCTCCCCGTAGATGATTTTTTTAAAAATTTCCTTTCTTTTCGAAAGTTGCAATAGATTGCTCCTTTAGAATCTGCCTCCCGTGTGCTCTCCATGTCGATGTTGGACGTTAAGAACAAAATTTTCGATGAATGAAGAGTTATACAATTGAAAGGCACACACTGGAGTTACTTAGCAGCAAACTGTCCCCTTGGCGATCGCTCTTCCACAACTTAGTGTAATTTTAATTCCTGACCACAGAAGAAGTACCTATCCTTTCAATGAACTTGACTTAACCATGAAAGGAGTGACGTGCATTAGATTCACTTTCGCTTCATTAAGATTCGACTCATCCATTAGGATCCCTAGTGTACTTTTTATTTCACAATTTCTCGGGAGCTTCGCTTTCCATTCTACTTCTTCCATGATTTTACTTTAAAAAACTGGCCTAACTCCAATAAGAAGACAATTAGAGACACTCTCAAGAAAACAAAGAGTAAGCAAACAAAATGATCAAAGTACAGAAAAAGGTTTTATACTTAAAGTACTGTTACCTTTCAGAGATGAGATATCCCAACCATATGCAAATACAATATATAACGATTTTAAATAATAAACCAGAGATTTTTGAAAAACAACACCGCTTTCTTGACTGTAGAAAGAAAATTATAAGGAATCCGGTTTATTTATAATAATCAATATAAAATTCCAATTAAACTATTTAATTCTTAGAGACCCTGTATGACTCTATTTACGAAAACCCGTTCTAACCGTTTGTATGAACGAAAATAAAACCACATTTATATGAAATTTGAAATAGAGAAGTTCTGTTGTTTCAATTTTCAATCATTTTTAACAATGTAAAGTATAATATAAAGCACAATATTTAAATACTACCAGGTCTCTAAATATGAAACCGGAATTTGGCCATAGATGGCCCTTGCTGTCAATATAGCTACTGTCAAACCCCTGTCGTCTGTCGGTCCTGTCCAAACCGCGTCGTTGGCGCCATTTTCTTACTCTGACATCTGACAAAGGTTTTCAACTCACATCAAGATTCATACAACAGCATATTTGTAATAGCGTAGAACATATCGAATTTTGTGCCTCGATTTGCGGACAGCATTGATTTTCTGTTACCATTTGAAGAAAACTGCTGAAGAATCGCATCGAATGCTTGTCAAAGCTTACGGTGAGCACTTGATATATCACGGTGATTTGAGTGGTTTAAAAAATTCAAAAGTGGCGATTTTGACGTGAGAAACGAAGAACGTGGAAGACAAGTGATCAATTATGACTTGCTGAAATCTGGCGAAACCGTTAATACTGAACGCTACCGACAACAAATGATCGATTTGAATCAAGCTTTGCGTGAAAAACAACCAGAATATCAAAAAAGGCATCACAAAGTGATTTTGCTTCATGAAATGCACCAGCACACACAGCAAAACTGGTCAAGGAAACGATTGAGGCGTTTAGTTGGGAATACTTTCGCATGCGGCATACTCACCGACTTGACTCCGTCCGTTTACTAGGGTAAACTTGCCTAAATCGTACCCTCTAAGGAATATCTTTCATATCTCAAACATTTTAGCTTTAAATGAAAATCGGTTAATCAGATTAAAAACTTTATTTATCTCTTAACAAAATGAAAAACTGAAAGTAACAAAATTATGAGCACTTCTCTCAGAATACAAGTTATAAAAAATGTTCAAAAAGTACGATTTAGGAACAATGCTCCTAAATTGTACCATAGTTTTCCTTAATCGTATCTAAGACATATTTCAACAAGACAAGACCAAACTGTTTAAAAAATAATCACTCTCGTTTGCAAAGGGGGTCGCATACATAATATACAGCATGTTTGTTAATTCCTGCACATAGATCGTGAACCCAGATTTTATACTGAATGCATTCAGTCATATTTTCTTTTCTATCTTCATTGCAGAACCCCGTATCCATAGGCTTATTTGCTTCTTCTTTCTTTAGGTTCATGTTGAGACTTCCGTTTATTATTAGTTATAAAGAATATGCATGCTAGTACGAATTAGGCACAAAACAAAAACGTAAACATCGGCAAATGAAAAAACACAACCACCTACCCGCTCTACCTAGGACCAACATAGCACAAAAAAACGGCTTTTTGACAAATACTACTCAATGATACAATAACTATATATTAGCTGCGGAAGGACCTTATGAAAGTGATCAAATTTTTAGTAAAAAGTGGAGAAAATACTTACTTTTTTAAATATTTTTCGAAGAAGCAGCAACACAACTCTTTCGTTTGTGCGAGGCAACATGACCGACTAGAGGTTCCATCTAGTACTAGTTCCATCATCTACCACAAGATGGTACTGTGCGTTGCACACCGCGTGAAATACGAAGGTGGTACGATGTAAGTGCAAGTACGATTTAAGCAAGTTTACCCTACTTATTTGCATCGATGGGACACGCACTTGCTGAGCAGCGCTTCACTTCTTACGAAAATGTACGAAAATGGCTCGATGACTGGTTTGCCTCGAAAGAGCAATAGTTTTTTTGGCGTGGCATCCACAAATTGTCAGACATATGGGAAAAATGTATAGCCAGCGATGGGCAATACTTCGAATAAAATATTTTTTATCATTTTCATACAATAAAGGTGTATTTTCTATACAAAAATTCCGGTTTCATATTTACATACCTGGTATATTAGAAAAAAGTTCATTAGATTTTTTACCTAATAATAAAAACAAATGTAGAATTGAAACTCGGCAATCAGTAAAAATCGGAAAACACCGATGATCTGCGAAAACTGAAAACCTTGAACTCACAATAAAAGTTGCAGGTCCAAATGTGTTTAGACTCCAACCGTTAAAAGATTAGAAAATCTTTAATTGCAAAATATTTTATTTATATACAGGGTGTTTACTAAATATATGGCAAAAATTCAAGGAGTGATTCTTTGGGTTACTTTAAGAATCTTTTGTTCTTTGATGATTTTCGGAATGCCGCTTTGTTTCGAAGATACAAGGCGATAAAGGTTTTTCGACAAAAACAATACTGATATCTTTTGACAACATTCTGATTACTGAAAATGGCTGGGTTTTTTTGGAACACTCGCTACCTGTCTTTCTAGAGGATATATCACTGTCAATGAGAAATGTAATATGGTTTATGCACCAGCGCATTTTAGTGTATTTGCGCGTGAGTTTGCAACATCTCAAGACCGCTGGATTGATCGAGGTAGACCTGCTCGATCAACACCTCCTAGAAAGAAAGCCGAAATATGATGATGTAACAATGTATGACGTTTCATTTGTTTGGCTTTCTTTCTAGGAGGTGTTGGCTCGATCCCCGGACTTAAATCACTTGGAATTTGTTGTTAATCTTTATTCAATATCATCGGACCACTGAGAAATATGAAATTTATTAAAGAAATTTAGAAAGCTTACTTACCGCCCAAATTAAGAAAAACCGAAAGCAATAGCAAGCATTTACACTCCCTGCCATTTTATTTACGCAGATTTCATCACATGAATGCTGTTATATGAAAAAAAGAAGAAAAAAAAACATTAATTGTTGTAAACATCTAGTCAATAGAATTTAACATGTCATTTACAAACCAAGTTAGATATATCACTGAAGAATTTACTCCCACGGATTGAAATAGCTGTAATGCAAACAAGAGTTATTAGATATAACGATCAAATGCTTTCTCACCTCTTTTACTAGTCATTATTTAAATACTGTATAATAAAGACGCTAAATTTTATTATTCACAATTAACAATTAACTTAATAAATAAACATACTAAATCAATTTAAGCTTTAAGAAGACCTCTAATCAGATTATAAGTTACAAAGGAATAATTATGATTCAACGCGGTATGGCTATATAAAATTGTTCGCGTGTAAGGGGGCTGCATCATTCTTTTGCTTAAAAATGAAGTTACACAACTGCTATTCAACAATTAATTTGCGGTTTGGATTCGGCGCTTATGTTGCAATCCAGTAGAAAATTCTAAGAAGAAACAATATCAAAAATCGAAGATTAATTGAACTTTGAACAAAGACAAAAGTTCCCCAACATGTTACCCAATGAAGTATGTTGTCGAATATTTAAGTGGCCAAAGATCATGCTTGCAATTTTGTAATCACATAAAATATGTGAAAAAGACACTTTATCACAGTTTGAAGAAAAAAACTTTTTAAAAATTATATAAGTAAGAGAATGGAGTAATTTTTAGTGGTGGTTGTCTTTTTTTATCGAGTGGGTTGTTTTGAAATTGAAGAAGAACGAGCTGATCTCATTCACCAAAAAAGTGTTTTTGACACGTTAAAATCAATCATGTTACTTAGCTTGATTTAAGGACATGGTGAAACACAAAAAGAACTTCAGAACTACGGAGCATGTGTCGCCTGGACATTTATTGCTCAACGTCATTGACATTAATTAACTGAAATAGGCAAATCAACAAAAATAATAAATCTCAAAATATCAACAATGAAAAACGTGCAAAATCATTTTTAAAAACAATTGGTGAAAAACAATTGCAATCAAAAATAATAAAGAAAACCAAATACATGAAGATGTAAATTGTGACGCTTGCACTAACATGGGTTAACTTTTTAGAGTTTCAGTTGTAATATTAGTTTATATGGTACTAATCGGTTATAGTACATTATACTCTAACGGAGTGTGTGTCATTAAATAAATAAATAAATATTGTGTAAGGTGACTTGACGACAGGTGGAGATTAGAAGATGACACTAAAACTTGGATAAACTTAGTCTATCCAACCTAAGTTTGCGCGGGATGTAAACAAAAGCACGTGTTGAAGTGAGGTTCTATTGGCTGATTGAGCCTTGCAACTCCCGTGTTCCAGGGCGCACATGAAAATGTAGTTCACAAAAGCTGACTTAAACGGAAAAACTGACTTAAAACTGTAACAATCAGTTCTGAAAACAACTAAAATCATTTAATTGTATTAATCGTGAATAAAAAACAAAATAAATTACACATAAAATGATCAATTTTTAAAGAAATATATTAAAATATGTAGACATGGGAGAAATCGACAACTCTGATGGCAAACGACAGTACAGAAATTACCACCATGGGATTAAGGAATTAAGTGATTAAGTGATTAAATCTACTCCATGGACAAGATTAAGTAAGCCGTGCAGGAAAGAAAACATGTGTCTCGTGCCCCAAACACTTTTATTTAAGACTAGATGATGTACCCGGTGTCGCTCGGGCTATTTGTTTGACGTGTATATTCACTTTGGAAAAATGAAAAGAGTTCTTTAAAATGGTCGCACTGGAATTTTGTGTCCAATTGGGTTTGCCCAGGAACATTCGTCATTGCATCCTTAACATTTTAGAATATCAAATAAAGGCTGTGAATATTGAATTATTTCTATATAAAGAATACTTCATAGATGAGAATTGAGGAATTCTGTTAAGCCTGATCAACATTGGAACCGTTTCAATAGAGTTGTATTCAGTTAGAGAGCGTGGAATCATGTTCTGAATGTGGTTGTTTATATTGACAATATCAGTTTTAGCAGCAAGGACTGCTCTCCCACACAATCAGTTGAGATCTTTATAATTTTCTAATAAGTTTAGAGAAACATTATCTATAACTTCTCTAAAGAAATTACTACATTACAAAAAAACATATGAAAAATAAATTTTCTCCAATTATTAGCTCATTAAGGAAAGTGCCTTCACTTTTCACTAAAAGCTTGAGAAGTTGTATTCTCTTATTTGTTTTAGAATAATTTCTTATCTCTCTAAAGATTTTGGTTTTCATTTATTTATTTATTACTTTTTATAACTATTCCCTTTAAAACGTGAGTCATTAAGGCAAGCAACAATGTAACTTTTATTGTTTCCAACAAACGAAAAAATACTGATTGCTAAAGTCCAAGATGGAAACAATAAAGATTAGACAAATTGTTTCAAATTCTAGACCAATCAGAAAGGCGAATGTCAGCAACACACATGTCAGTTTTATATATAAGATATATTCTGCACGTAATTTATTGAAAAATCAAAGATATTTATAAAATTGATAATGATATTTATAAAATTCAAAAAGCAAATGATGACCAGGGCGGGGCGGTCTTAATAAAGCTTGTAAAAAAATGTTTCAATGTTTTTTGATTAAATCATATATCGGATGATTTTCATAAATTATTTTTCATACAAATAAATTTTTTATATAAATGACTTTCTCGCTGTAGCTTTTCATTAAAATAGATACTTCTTCTTTTTAATAACTAGAAAAAGCCCTAAAGACTTTCAATTGAATCTCTTGAGAGCATAAGAGATTAGTGGATTAAAGGATAGAAAGATAGAGATTTATCTGGCATTGCCAAGCCGGTGAAGCCCCATTTGGTCGCCTCCCATTTGGTCGCCTCCCATTTCGTCGCCATTTCAGCGCCATTTGGTCGCCTCCCATTTGGACGTTTGACCTGACCCATTTGATCGCCTCCCATTTCGTCGCCGATCGTCGATAATAACAACATCGATAATAACTTCTCCCAAACATCGATACTTCTAAATAGGCCTACTTACAAACTGCCTCGAACCAAAGCCTTGAGTTCCAAACTGCCTCGAAACCAAGGCAGTTGCTTTTGTCGAAGTTGCTTTCTGTTGCTTGATTATGGGGCAAATGTTCCAAAATTAAATTGAATTTTGGTGTAAAAATGCATGTAACTGAACTTTTAATTTCCCCCATTAAAATCATTTGGGTTACAAACAGGCACGATATGCTTGATAACTTGATAAAATAATTTGACAGTTGTAGGATTATGGAAACATATCCAGTTTCTTTCCTTTGTACTGTCAAAAAGACTTTTTTCAAAAGCAGGTTGCACCATTGGAAAAAAAAGGA
>JAHWFO010106700.1:448-25071 GCA_023313115.1 Rhysida immarginata
ATTTTTTAATTCCAATAAACTAACTTAACTTTCGTCCTAATACAAAAACCCTTGTGAGGTGGAATTTTTTTTTAAAAATAAATATTTACACATTTTAATTATATAT
The DNA here is from genome assembly GCA_023313115.1 of Rhysida immarginata. Taxonomy (NCBI): domain Eukaryota; kingdom Metazoa; phylum Arthropoda; class Chilopoda; order Scolopendromorpha; family Scolopendridae; genus Rhysida; species Rhysida immarginata. The sequence continues at coordinate 555 of JAHWFO010106700.1, forward strand.
TTCGAAAATATTTGTATTGGTTTCTCATCGAATCCAAATTTTCTAGATATTTTATAAATATTTTAATATTTTGTATAAAATATCAATTTTGTTATTTCTTAAAAAATTAGAATATCGATTAGTAAAATAATGCGTTTAAAAATTTCAACTGATGCTATATTTTACTAATATTTATAACCAATCCTATCTCAATGTCTCTTTTTGGTTAATTGAATTTTAAATTTGTAATTCTGAATAATGTCTGATCGATTATGGGTAAATAAAGTTTGCTCATTTCGATATTTTTTTTTATGTATAAAAGCAATTCTTTTATATAAATTATATGACTTCCTCAACATTCATTGATTATTAACATTTTGCGAGTTACAAAAGTCACATTTTCATCGTCATGTAAGCATTCACAGATGGGTTCTCTTCACAGTTCCAAATAGATCGATCCAATACAGTGATCCACGTGACCGAAATCGCAGGATCGGACCTAGAAAAGTTTGAACGGTTTGTAGTCGCGACTTCAGTCGGGCATTCGAATCGGAGCTAAAAATCGGAGGATAAGAAATTCAATTTCCATAGGCTCGACTCAGTCAGATGCGATTATCTCAGGATAGCACTTAAAATCGGAGCTATGGGAACCAGCCTTTACTTTTTTGAGTCGCTACTTATCCACATAGGGGGATATCAGTTACGATGGTATGGTCACATGTTACGGATGTCGCAAACAGGTCTTCCCAGTCAGTTGCTATTTTTCAAGCCCTCTCCGTGAGAACCAAGTGGTTGACCTAGAACTAGGTAGCCAGAACCGAGGAATCTCTTTGAGGGCGGAAGATCGCGAGCAATGGAGATCCTCCATAGGGCTGCTCCCCCGCCCCGTTCCTAACGGATAAGCGGATTTGATAAGTAAGCAAGTAAGTAGTCAATGTTGGAGCTGTAAGCTCATTACACAAGTTCTTTACATGTATATGGTACTTAGCTAAATTAGGAGTGTGCAGATCATGATTGCTAGTTTAAGTACAGGGGGAGGTTAATTCCAACTTTCCATGTTTTGTAGGAGAAAAAATTGGTAAGGAGTCTTGGTATTAATTCTAGGCTAATTCTTAGTAATCGGTAAGTAAATTAGATTCCTTAGACGGCCTTGATCAGATGATGAACAAACATCACAGCGCTCGAGTGGATAGAACCGTGAACGTTGCACCGTTGAGTTGCCCCAGGGAACTGCTGAATTAAGATAAGAGAAAGGGTGAAAGTGCAACCAAATTTTTATTTGTGCAAGTGTCCCGCCTTAATTGATATATTTGCTTTCTTAGATTTTTTTTTAAGAATAAACATTCTTATGAACAAATATTCCTTGCCATAGCTATTTAGAAGTCTGTTTACTCTTAAAGAGTGTAAAATAACATTATTTCTCTTATTGTTCGTAATAAAGAACATTCCTATTTATCTAAAAAAAAAAACAAAAAAAACCCCATTAATATAAAAAGATATTTGCATTTTACATAGGCCTCTCTATTTCATTATCTATAACCCTAACTATGAGCCTAATTAAATTCGATTGTTATTTACAATGAGCCAGCCACGTTCGCATGTGCCCTGGGCACCAATGCACGCTCTGTCTATTGTTACAAGGAAAGCACCTTGTGACATTTCAGTCATTCCGCTATTGCATTCCATACCACATACAACAGCGATGCTTACGCGATTTCAAAGACGGCAGCAGCAGCAACCAGAACCACAACCATCGACGTCTTCTGCATCGCGATCTACAACACCGCGAGGCCGAGGACGTCCAAGGCGTCAGGAGGAGAGGTTGGAAGAACACCCGAGCAGCCACGTTCACCACCATTGGCTCGACACAGTCAACGCTGCACGGGTTGCGATTTCAACCTCCCAAATTTTATCCTCCTTTTACAAGACCGAAAGGCCCTCGTTGATTTCTTGGTGCGACACGGCGTTATACCGAGCCAAAGAAGATGCCCGAAATGCGGATCGGTAGTGCGGCTTAACCTAAAAACGCTGCTCTTTCGTTGTGATAAGCAGATAAGTCCGGTAAAATTTATGCTTTAATGTGAAATGTACTTAATTTATCATAATTTCACATTTCTCTGAACTTTCTGAATTTTGTTACAGCGAAATAGGAAAGCCAAGCACTGCCGTTTTCATAAATCCGCCCTAGTTGGTACCTGGTTCAGCAAATCGAAGATGACCATCGAGAAGATTTGCTTGTTGACGGTGTATTTCATTCTGTTCGAACCGCCTCGTCACCAGATCATTGAAAGGGACGTTCAATGCTCTGGGCGAACGATTGTCGATTGGTTTAGCTTCGTGAGGGAAGTCTACGTCCATGAAGCCTTTCGGCATCGTTACCTAGGGAAAATGGGCGGCCCTGGAGAAGTCATCGAAATTGACGAGGTGATGTTTGGTTGCAGCAAATACCATCGCGGTAGGAAGCTCAGACAGCAGTGGGTGTTTGGCGGGATCCAGAGGGGAACAACAAACATGTTCCTGGTTCCCGTCAAAAGGCGTAACGCCGACACCCTTATAAAAACCATCAATTACCACATATTCCCCCGCACAACAATTATGTCGGACTGCTGGAGGGCCTATCGCAATCTCAACCAAAGTTTCGAACCCCTCACCGTCAACCACCGGTACAACTTAGTAGATCCTGACACCGGCGCCCATATGCAAACTATCGAACGCCAATGGCGGGAACTACGTACGTGCGTTCCTCACTATGGACGTCGGGAAGATCACTTCTACGGGTATCTCTGCGAGTTCATCTGGAAGAAACGTCATCGTAACCAGATGAGAAGAATACATGACTTCTTCCTCGCAGTGGCTCAGTTGTATCCCGGTGGTCCCAAACGGGCAGTAGTGTTGCCACGACTCGGTATTCACCGCCGAGTTCCACTACGTCGGCGAGGTCGCATTTTCCATCGTGTGCTTCGTCGAGGTAGATGTTAACAATAACAGCAATTACTGCTCGTGTTTGAGAACGCCAGATCCACTCCATCAGGTCTGACATCAATTGGACCACTGGGACCGCCATCTTCAATCAGTCGTCACCAAGAAAAAAGCACGAGTTCCACCCGACGGTAAGATAAACGTGACAATTTTTCTAATTTTATCTATCGTTGTGTAATTTCATTAATTTTTGTTATTTTATTTCGTCATCTGCAGGGCGCCAAGGCTGGCATAACCATCACTTCCAGTCCAACTAATAAATGATATACGCATAAATTTAAGGTACACATAATAATCGTAGTCAGTCAGTATTAATTTACTTTCCAATGAATTATTTCATTTTCTTTAGCAGGCCTATTTCTTTTTAAATATTTTAATTTAATCAGACATTTCATAGTCTACATGTTTTTTTCCTTGTATTTAACAGGTTTCTTGATTTCTCAATCCCTGCAATTAATAAATCATCAACGAGAGGAATCGTTCGAGGATCAGAAATCATACCTATTATGTTTGCAGTATCTACCGCCTCTAATTTAAGTCACCAGTTAAACTTAGTATTCGATGACAACTTTTTGTTTATATCTTCCAACCCTCATAACCAGAGACCGTTAACCAAAAAATCGATTCGGCTCTAAACTTACTCTAACAACAGTGGTATTCAAAGCGAGGACTTCAGTAACCTCTTCTGGTTTATCGTTACCATCTGCAATTATTAAATAGACTCTGTAACTGTTTGAAACCATCCGCATAATTCGAATCGCTTTCAAACTAAGAAAAATACTCTGACCCAAGATTCCTGTCGTTACAATCTACCTACAATAAAAATTATCAATAATATCGCTGTGAACTCTGAAATAGTAGACTTTTAGATGTGCTGATTACCCTGCTTCCTTTGTAAAAGATTGGCTCTGCGTCGGTGCCCAATACCGTTCTATCCACCATTACAAAATTGAAGTTCCTCATCGTGTCTTCCTTTACCTCCAGACACTTTCCACATACAGCTGTATCTCTTTGGAATCCATTACCCTCACCGCTGCGCCTCAAATTATACGACTGCCCATCCCACCATTGTAAAGACTGTTATATTCACTACAGACTCCTTTGAAACGACTGCTATTTAAGCCGTCAAAATCATGATTTAGTTGTATTTGTTCTTCTATTCCTTTATACTCCATCAGGGTGCTACCGAATACTAATAATTTTTTGAATAAGCATTCCCTTTTTCCTGTTAAACAAGTAAAATATAAACTGCAGAGTACAGCAGTCATGAGGAATTATTACACCATTTATTGTTGATGAAAGTACGACTGTGTACGTAAGGACATTTTATATACTGTGTAGATAATTTATTGGGCATAACGCCTCTTGCAAACGGAGGTTCTGAGCGACCTTTATTGTGCAAGTTGCACAGGATCTAGCATCTCCGAGACAGTCAACCTTATTAGATTTACTCGAGCAACAATTGCTAGACAGGAAATACGAAAAACGTACAGTCAGAAGGACCATCGTTAGAAGCATCGCATTTGTCCGACAATGTCATAGCATTTACTACGTATCAGTTGATCACATAAGTCAGTACCAATATAAAGCGAGAACAAACCTGTCAACTGCAAGTGGTTTGACCGTCACCATGGGGAAAATAAAGGATCTGACCGACTTTGTGCGCGGGATGATAGTTGGTGCCCGGCGAGGTGGACTGAGCATTTTCGAAACCGCACGTTTTCTAGGCTTTTCCCGAACAACCATTTCATGTGACTAGTTAAACAACCAGCCAGAGACCAACTTGTGGTTGCAAACGATTCGTCAATCCAAGGGGTGAGCGTAGGAGGGGAATGCTTGTTTGTACCAATAGAAACGTCACGACTCGTTAACTCGCCGTGGGGTGCAACACTGGACCGCAGAATAACGTCTCTGAATCCACTACATGCCGTACATTGGCAAGAGTGGGCTACAACAGCCGACGGCCAGTTTGGATACCTTTGATCTGCACCCAAAACCGCAAAAAAACTTCTCCAATTTCTCCGTGATCACCAATACTGGATCGTCAACGAATGGAAGGTGTGCTAGTCGGATGAATCCCGTTTCCTACTGCATCATGCAGATGGCCGACGCAGAATTTGAAGACAACAGCACGAAGCGAATGACCCCTTCTGTCTAGTTTCTACTGTTCAAGTTGGTGGAGGCTCTGTAATCGTCTGGTGAATGTTTTTCTGGCATACTCTTGGTCCGCTGATACGTATAGAACAATGCCTTAATGATCAGGCTACCTGAATATTGTTGCCGACCACGTTCATCCCTTCATGGCTGTTTCCCCCATCGGAAGGATACTTCCAGCAGGAGTGCTCTGTGTCGTATCGTCATGGAATGGTTCCAGGAGCACGATAATGAATTCAGCTTACTCCTCTGGCCACTACGGTCCTTGGATTTGAACCCAATCGTACATATTTGAGATGAGCTGGAACAGGTTATTCGAGGCATGGAACCACCACTATCCAATAAGCATCATCTGGGAGCAGCTGTTGCATCCGCATGGACAAACATCACGGAAAAATGCTTCCAGCGGCTAATTGAATCCATGCCACGACGAATTCGTGCTGTTATAGCTGCTAGAGGTGGCGCAACACGGTATTAACAAGGTGTTCCTAATAAACTGGCCACTCAGTATATACAAGATTCGTGTGCAAGAAAGATACAAGAGATTGTTAGTCGCGGAAAGCCTCAATCATAACACAGAATGGAACAGGCTGAACATGGACGAAGCGGAAAATATGGTCACTTCAATGGTGGACACTCGTAAGAGATACACGTATGGGTGGTGATCAACAGCCAATATTGATTCTAGAAAATGCAAGGTTAACACACTAAAAAGGTTTCCGTCTGCGTAAACCAAATGCTTTAAACTTGAAAATTTATAGGGTTTGATTAGGAATTTGACACGGGAATTTTGTGGAAAACTATATTTTTCTGAAACACAAGTTATTTAAGTCTGCCGTCCCGAAAGCGAAGTCGAATATTTCAGAAATCGGCTAGCGCTTCGCAACACATGCATCGTCTTTCTCAACCCTTTCTCTTCCGGCTCAAATAAACCCTCCGAAATCGCGGATTATCATCAAATCAAAGAAGACGTAGGAAGGAACTTTAAGAAATTAGTTTTCCCTCACCGAAAACAACGAAAGTTTACTCATTACGAATTTAATTCAGTACACCACGATTTTGTACGTTACAACTCCAGATTCCTAAACAAGAACCATGAGAAACACAATCAGAATGGTTGTATAAACGTGATCAAGAAGGCTATTTTGAAGGTGACGGTGATTAATAATATCCAGGTGAGATAGAATTATTTTATTGTTATAGTTCGTGGAATTTTGAGTAACGCCATATATTTAAGGCGGTAATACTATTTTTCTATTTGTATATTAACAGATTAACGTTTGTTGCTGTTCGTTCGCGGGTGTTATCTGTAACCGCATATTGAATTTTAACGTTAACTGTGTCCATGTTGTGTTGACATTCTTTTAATTTTGAATGTATGTATACTTTCACAAAAAGATACCTGCATGGGACCTGCATAAAAATGCAGATGCTATTCAGAGTTCTTGACGTGTAAAAGCGGTTTCTGATTGTTCTTAACATCTGTCGAGTTTCTTATCGATTCGTAGACAAGTCATCTCAACAAACATGAAAGTTCCTATGCGCCTGATAGAGGTGAAGTAATTGTAAACCTGTTTTGTTTTAATCTACGAACTAAAGAGTGCTTTGGTCAATGTTTTAATTGGCAATTTGTAAATTTACTTTGTATTTTATTTATTCTACTACTGTTAGGTAAATATATCCAATGGTCGGATCCAACCGCCTATTCTTGAAATGCTCTGTAAAAGAACCAGATGAGAAAGCTTCCCGATCCAGTTAGAACATTACACGTAAATAGATTCAACAAATAAGAATAATGGATTCAGTTTAAGAGGATCTTCAAAAAGATTTATCTACAGGTATTTTTTCCCTCGAGGAATTTCGACAATGGTTCAAGTCTAAGAATTTAAACATAAAAAGGTTCAAATTTTATTTGTGAAAATTCGAGGACTCGTCAATTGAATCCTGAAAGCAGACTTGCATATGTTAATGATTCGAAAGCGACGTTGGGGGCAAAGCAAGCAAAGGACTGAGTAGTAAGCAAAATCATAATTTCTACTCAATATTTCGCAATTCTAATTAGTCTAATAATCATATAACTACATGAACGTATTATAAAATCGAATTCTCAAAATAATCCGTCTGATTCCACTCGTGAGTAAGAAGAGTAACAATTTGAGAAACATTGATTTCTTACTCTTTTCTTTTTCAGAAACTAGCGATAGAGAGATAGAATCACGAACTAATCTAAAGAAATTGATAATCTCGAGGAAGGTATAAGTAGTGGTAACCTCGAGTTTATCTATTTGTACCCTTCATCTGCAACTTTTAACCCCCGCCCCCCATTTTTTAAATCAAAAAACTGATTTTCTCGAATTCACTATTTAGAAAATATAAAAAAACCTTTCTCATAATTTCCGATCGAATGATATGTTGCCTTAGTTCTAAAGACCAAGTGACTGCTACCCACAACTCCGACCCCACTGGGACAATTTGGCCCAAACTACCTAGTAAGGTAGATTTTGCCTAGAGAAATTACCATATAGAATTTCACTCCTTTACATACTTATATTAAACGTGGATTATTTGTTCCCCTCTAACTTCTACCCCCATAATTCTGACCCCAGTGGATTAATCAAAAGCAAACTAAACAGTGAAGGTGGGCATGGCCATAGTAAGCTACGTTCCAAATTTCAACCTTATACCTCAAAAATTGCAGAAATTATGAAGGGGACGGACAGACGAACTGGGAAACCAATAAGTAAGTAGTTCCATTCTTCAGCTACATAATAAACACTGGCGGAGATTTAAAAAAAAAATCTTGTCCTAACTTCTTCGGATGCTGCAGCGATCGTTGGCTATACAAGCATGAAGATAGAATTACTGGGATCTACAGGAATTTCGGAAACAATTTCAGCGTGCGACTTCGTATCGAAGCTTCTCAAGATGAAAAATCAAAGAGGCGAATGCAATTCTTCAACTTCTCACGTCGTCAAGTAAAACTGATTCAAGTGAGTTAAAACTTTTACCGAAAGTAAATTAAAAATTAATGAAAACTCTATCAATACATTTTATTCATTTAATTCCAGAGAACTGCTCGCCCAGGATTACTTTGAAAAAAATCCCAGAATTTTAAATACCCCAATTGTCCTTTATCTGTTTATTCAATCCCAAAGATTTATGAATATATTGGAATTGGACGAAGAAAATTCTCCGACTTATAGAATTTCAATTATCAGTTTGTGATATTTGTAAAATTATTTTTGTGTTCGAACTTATCATAAAAAAAAACAAAAAAAAAACAACTTTTAAATGTAGATAATCTTTGTGTAAACTTAATGAGACTTCATTATAGTAGATAAAATGTCAGGCGTTTCTAAACTATACATATATAGATTTTTTTTTTCTAGAAACCAAATTTCTAAAATAAGACAGTTTAAAACTATGCATACTATTTAAATATAAACATATTAAAGAATTTTCGCATTTTATATTAAAATAAATTACTACGCGTGATTAAAATATCAAGTTAATAATTCCAGAGCAAATTTTAATTAACCTTCGAATTTTTATTGACAAACTGTTAAAAAGGGGGCATAGATGTCATAAGACCACCCGACTAAATATGCCTTGTCGCATTATGCCTAGTGCCTGCCTGTCCTGTACGGATGTAAATGTATAAATGGCCTTGGGTTCAGAAATGTATTATGGTTGCTTATCATTTTCTATAATAACGCTGAGAGAGAAATGGACTGCACGTAAGAAATTTGAGCAAAGCTTGCACTGATACGCATAATGAAATGGCACACAAATCATACCGGGTGTCCTAAAAATGACTGATGGATTTTGAAAATCAATAAAAAAGACTGAATGCGATAGATATGTATCGTTTGCAGCCTTATGCTTAGGAAATCATAAATTTATCCCACCAAATTTCAAATTTAGTTAACATTTCTACCAAGAGATGGCGCTGCAGGCGATCTGTAACAGGCATAGTTAAAACGAAGTATTTTAGCTCGCCATTCCGTTTGCTGTCTAATTATAGGTTTTAATAATAGTTTTTATAATTTATTATTTTAATTAAAATATCTCTAGTAATTTTTAATCTTTTAATTTATTAATGTATGACGTTTCAGTGCGCAGACGTTCTTTCTAGGTGTGTTGATTCTTCGTTCTTCAATTATTGTCATGATTGTTAACATCTTATTGTCGTGAACAAAACAAAAACGCGTGCGATAGGTTTGGTTAAACGAAATCGAAGCTTAGACTAGGGCCGAGTTTCAGTGCCAATGTGGCAAAAAAGAGAAACCTATTTGCCTCCACTTCTTATCACTGAATGGACAGACAGGCCTTCTAGTGGGCCATGTTTCCAAGCTATAACGAAGCTTAAGCATTGTCCTCGCTATAAGGACGGAATCTTTGAGGTTCCATAATTCCCTAACCAGGTGATCCAGATCAAAACCGAACGTTCCATTGGACTTAGTATAATTTTATCTATAGATGGCTATAATTACGAGTTACTATAAAAGGTTCTATTTTTAACAGACCGCGTGGATATATTCAATATTTACCAATTTGAGTAAGTCTTAGAAAGAAACCGTACGACGAGCTATTTCTCAATCCCCAAAAGAAGACCGCTAGTCTATCCTATAGTCTTAGGGCGGACTAGGGCACTACTGAAACGAAATACCAAAACGTTGAAGCAAAAATTCCCACAATTAACCTACAGAACGCGCAAAGGGGAAAAATTTACCCCAAACAAACTAACCCCTCCCCCGGCTCCTCCCCACCTTAATTGACGGCTAAACCAGGGACACAGCAGTGTGTGGATGAGTGTGTGGTGGAGGTAATGGCACGGAACACAAATTCCGAAAAAGCAAGGTACGGTTTTATTATACACAGAACCAAAGCTGGAAAATCACTATTAGCATTGTTTACAGAACGCAACAAGCTTGAAAACTTCCGACCCGATCCAACTCTCCGGAAAACGAAAAGGAGACTCCAATTACGGCGGGAGTCACCTGGAATAAAGAAAGTAAAGATAATACAAAAAGTTTCCTCCGTACGAATCCTCAGAGATGTAAAACAAAAGATATTAACAAGTTTTGCTAAAAAAAAATTAAAGCGCTTAAAAGTTAATTTCAAGATGTTTTTTCAATAAAAATAAGAAAATTGTTCCACTAAACGTTCGGAAACAAGTTGGCTCGATTTTCTGGCCCTCGTAGAAGCTCATCAGTTCACCAGGCAACACAAGCGACTACCGCAGTTTGGAAAAAAGTTGGCTGTCGTCATCAATGTAACCACAGTGGCATGACTTAGAACAAGATAGACCGAAACAAGGATGACTACGGAGTGGAACGTTGCAGTAGCGCCTAGTCAGATCTAAGAAAAACAGAGGGAAAAAAAGAAAAAGATTAACAGGCAAATATGTCAAACGGGGACACAGCACCTCCCCCCCAACCCCCGGCAACACGGGGGGGGGGGGAAACGAGCGATCTAACTAGGGAGAGGGAACCAGACACGCTCCCTTAAGAAAGATGGCACGTTTTAGCAGCGGAGAACTCTCAACAGGTCGGCAGGATCGCATGAGACATCCATGAAGTTGTTAGAGCAAGATGGCAGCTCCAGCCAAGGAGGCTGAGTTTTTTGAGAAACACACGCAAGACGTGGATTACACCAGCGTCAAAGGACCGGGAGATCTTAAAGTTGGCTTGCGTGGACCTCACAACAGTTCAAGCACATGAAAGAAAGCCATCGGTTCGTTTAGAGACATGCGGATAGTAAATTTGGCACTTACCTGAGTCCTCATCAGCGCTCCTGTGTTGCGCTGGCTCCAGAAGATTGTCGTCATCTAGGTAGCTACGGTGTTTGAAGCAAAATGCGGTGAAACGGATTGATTACATGAGGAATAGAATGCTGCTCAATCCAAAATGGCCTGCGTTGAGTAAAGCTTCCTCGAAATCGTCTTAACTGACGCCGGACAAAAGTATCTGTAGAGCATACAATCAACCCTGGCCGGGCTCGAAGCCTCGAAACAACATGATGACTGACGTTCGAAAAAAAAATTGGGAATTGATCCTTTCTTATCTCTCGTCGGAAGAAAAATCAGTCGAACAGGATTCTGACACCGGCGTCCGAAAGTAATAAGCGCGTTTATCCTTCAAGCGGGCGAGGCGCAACGATGAACCAACTGTTCACGCAGTATGAACCGAACAGCCATAAACGTCGGCAAATAAGGTACAAGACTGTCAATACCTAATGAAGGACTCCATTCCCGAGCACCTCATACCGTCAAAAGCAAAAGACCAGAAATACCACCACAAAACCACACGCGTGAAAAAAGCTGCTACAATGGAAAAACATCCTCGCGCAACGCTTAACAAAGCAAGAATTACGATAAAGCGCAGAGCGAGCCTCCCTTAACAATATTTAGCGACAAACACAGAAAAATTAAAAATAAACTTAAAACTTCCTAACGTAAGTAATTGTAATATTAACCAAAAGGAAAAGGCTAAAGAAAACCCTAATAAGCTAATTCTGTGTTTTTCCCGAGTAGCTAAAATTCTACTCAAATTCCGCCCCACCCCGGACCGCGAGGAATATCGTGCCCTTCCTTCCACCAGGCAGGCCCCCCTCCCACTTAATAATTCAAATGAACGAAACTACCCCGTATTTTTGCCTTACTTCTACTCGAACTTGGGGGCACCGCGCCACCGTCCCCACGAGGAACGCAACACGCCATAACTTTTGAAAGGACTGACCTAGAGGCTTGAAATTTTGTACACACGTAGGCCCTATACAGAAGACGGTGCGAAAAATACAGGGTGTATCTGAACGGTCTGTATAAACTTAGAGGGGAGGTAGTATGGGTGATTCTAAGCAAAAAAGTTCATATGAACATGGGTACGAATTTGAACGATAACTGAGATATGAACAGAAATAAAAATGCCGCCACCAAGATCAACAAGTTAATAACTCAGGTTCTGTAAAGCCTAGATTAATGAAATTTGGAGGAATAACAGGGTACATAAGACTGTGTATACCGTTAAAATTTAATCGAATTCCAACAAGAAGGTTAGGATTGAATCTGATAGTGTTCAATGTGATGTCCACTTGCACCATAGCGTAATTCCGCACGACATTTCAACGATGCCATCACATCAACTAAGGCTGCGTGCGAGTCGAATAATTTCAAGAAAACTTCGATTTGAACCATTCGAACATGCTATCAAATCTGCATTAAAACAATTCGAAATGAATTGATCTGTTTCTCTAGTCATTCGAGCCTTTATCGAATTCATTTGAACTAGCATTGAAGTTTGGCTGCTGTAACGAATTGTGTGATTCATTCAATTAATTTGTATACAACAGCTTTTGAATACCTTATTCGAAACCTATTCGAATGGCCTTTGAATATTCCTTTCGTAACCATTTGAACATATTTCTTTTGAACATACCTTAGTTTTCTTCACTTTTCTCAACATATTTGTTGTAATGTTTCCGTATGAAAGATCTAGATGATGAATTTAGTTCCATTTCTAGCACTATTGTTCTAACGTTAAAGTTAACGCTGCAGTCGTACGCGTACGAGTGGTTCTGAAATCTTTGAATTTCAATTAGGTATTTTAACTAATTGAAACTGCATTTACATGTCCCCGAAGATTTCTAATGGATTAGTCCGCCATAAACACGGAAATGAGCTATTATTTGTAAGTAGTTATAAGCTTATTTTCGGATGTATTCGAAGGTTTCGAATGGTATCGTTCGGATAAAACCAATTCGAGCTTACAGGAGTGATCAGCCTCCTTGAATCGAATTAATCGAATGGATTTGATTTCAATTCAAGTGTTTTTGAACTTTTTCCGAATCCATTTAAAATTATATTTGTTTCGTTTGAAGCAGAATTTGTGGTTTTCAAATGAATTCGTCTGCACCCTTATTCGACTCGAGTTAACACTCGTACGCAGCCTTAACATCAACAAACGTCGCCAGGGTTATTGCCCACTTCCTGAATTCTTTGTTGCAGATCCTCTTGCGAGGTGGGCTCTCTGGAATAAACTTTGTCTTTGATGTAGTCCCACAAGAAAATATCAAGATGGAAAGACTTACTTTGTATCAGATGACTGATTGTAAGCAACAAACAGTAGAAGAGCCAATTGTCCTGTTTCAAAGCTTGCAATGAGGATTGTGGTGGACTTTTTTTTTTGTTTTGCTTGGAATTTGCTGTTGAACAAATGTGCATTTGGAATTTTTGTGTATCTTTTACGGTTTTCGAGATAGAATTTGAATGTGTCCTAATTTGCATATTTGAGATGGTGAAAGGTGCTCTATCAGATAGAGTTCCTAATCCCTGTATTGGAATTTGCGTAACTACATTGGTATCCAAGATAGGAAAGGGGTAACAGACTTTTGACTCGCCCTGTATAGTTTTTCATCGAAAAATTCTGATATAAACTTTATGGAGGCTTTTTACTGAAAATCTAGTAACTTTTTAAATATGTTACTGCAGAGAAAAAGAAATATCTCCGTACAGTAAATGCTCGCTCAAATTCATTTAATCATCTTGTCTTAGAATGAAAGGCTAAGATTTCTAAATCTATCACGTTCCATACCGTCGTTTTGCAGTTTCTCGTAAAACTTTTTTATGCAAAACTGTGGTATTTTTATTGCCATATCTGTTTTAATGTTTAGATTTACGGCGCGGCCAGGCTTACTGCAAACAGGTCATCTTTAAAAGCACTACAATCTTATACATCATTTGATTTACGAGCAAGCAAAATATGAAGGAAAGGAAGCCGAACACTAAAGTAGTTGAAATCAGATCTCCCCTCCACCAATTAACTTGTCACTGTTTAAAAATTATTAAAGCTCAGTAAGCAAATATGATGAGAAAGAGCAAAAGAGTAATGATTAAATCCCGTTTTTCTGTAAATGGAACCTGTTAAAACGTAGCCGCCATAAAAAAAGGGAAAACTAAGAGTTTTCTATCTCTTCTAATGTTATACAGAAGACGCCCAAAAAAGCCTTTTTGAAAATGCAATAACATTGAACGCATCTACATAGAGAGATACTTATTAAATAATTTTTAATCATAAATCTTGCTCGATACGCTTAGAATTCACATCCAAAATAAAATACCCAAATGTCGGTATGTTTATTTACTTATAAAGTGAGCAATACTTAAAATTAAAGTTTCGTTTTTTGAATAACTATGTAAGCATACGATAAATAATTTGCAACAAATTTAAAGTTTCTTTCTGGCCTACGAATAAAATTATAGACAGCTATTTCCCATTTTATGGGTTCTTGGTTTTACGAGCTGTTTTCTCTCTAAAATATAATAAAATATTTTTTTTTTCTAATTTCTCGTTAGCAATGCCTTCCATGCTTATTTGAGTCAATAAGAGCTTGCCTTTTGGTAGAATATTGTTTATCCGATTAACCAATTTTAAAGATATAATAGTTGAGCGTTCTCAACCTTTTTGATTCAATTTCTTTTTAGAATCAATTTCTCTGGTGGAGCCCCTTACGTCTACCCTATGTCTTACAAGTTAATGTAAGTTTAATTTCTCTATGATTATCTCTCTCGAGCTACAATAATTTTTATTTACCTGTTTTATCTTCTTGGAGCGGCCGCCGAGCCCCTCGGAAATGCACGGGTAGCCCTTAGGGCTCCACGAACATAGGTTGAGAAAATAGCCAATCAGCAATCGGCACTTTGTCTTGGGTTAAGGAATTTGCAATTGTAATAACATTATAGTCTAAGAATGAAATCATTTTTGATAGGCTATGATAATATCACAGAAACTATGCTGTGATCGACTCAGATGGTTTATTACCTGTAAATATTGTATAAAATGAACTCAAATGATAATACTATGCATTTATTTATAACATAAACTAACATTGTCAAACAATGGGACGTTGAAATTTCCGAAAATGATGTAAATAACTATCTTCAAACTCACAGTGAAGTTCTTAAACCTAAAGATTTTTGCCTCATTGTTCAATTTCCTCAAATCTCTCTTTTTTTTTAATAAGTTAATTATAGGGTGATTCAAAATGATGTCCGGCATTTAAAAATTTTACTATGCATTTATTTATAATATAAACTAACCAGACCGGGTTTAAAATGCAGGAAAACTAAAATATTTTTAATTCTAGCATTACAGATGTTCTATGTGACTCCCTCGAGTCACCTGGACAATGTCAAGACGATAGTCAATCTCATCCCAAACTCTTTTCAGCATGTCTGCTGTTACTAGTCTGATTTACTAGTCGTTTTAGCATATCTGTTGGATGTAGAGCTTGAACCATTTGAAACCTGTATGGTTTCATTTTCAATCGTCTCCTCAACACGCGCCACACAGTTGTTTGTGGAAGTTGCAGTTCACGACTAGCTGTACGAGTTGATTTCTGCGGGCTGCGGGTGTACATGACCCTTACTGCTTCCACCTTTTCTTCACTTACACGTGGCCTTCCCGTGCTTTTGCGTTTACAAATACACCCAGTTTCCAGAAACTGATCATACCACTTACGGATGCTTTTATCAGTAGGGCAGTTTTTATGAAATTGCCTACGAAATGCCCGCTGCACTAAAATTATAGAGTTTGTTTTTGCATACTCCAAGATGCAATATGCCTTTTCATTCACAGTCGCCATCTTTACTTTTATCGCGACACTATCGCCACCACAGCCTCCAATTGCGGAAAGGTTAAAAATATTTGAGTTTTCATGCATTTTAAACCCGGTCTGGTTAGTTTATGTTATAAAATAAATGCATAGTAAAATTTTGAATCACCCTATATTATTATATTATATTTATTTCTTAACAACAAAAATAAATATTCCCTCAATTTCTGCTGAAAATATGGTATATATATTTACGGTACCAAAATAATGTTAAAATATACAGGATGATTCAGAAAGGTAGGTCAAGAATGAAATACCATGTACAGTTTGTAGCGGGGAACAAAATTTTCCCTTTAAACATGGGTCCGGAAATGCATCCTTACAGAGATAATGCAACTTGTACGAGGTAGGAATGACGAGAAAATGCCGACCCTGAGCCTCGATGCAGGTGTTTGAAACGCCCGGCGATGTGGGTGGAAAACGCTGTTGGTAAATCCTTTCCGCTTCAGTAGCATTACTCTGTGCCTCGCCGTAGACGAGATGCATGTCCGCCAGCTCTG
Organism: Rhysida immarginata; assembly: GCA_023313115.1. Classification (NCBI taxonomy): domain Eukaryota; kingdom Metazoa; phylum Arthropoda; class Chilopoda; order Scolopendromorpha; family Scolopendridae; genus Rhysida; species Rhysida immarginata. Next base: position 16,838 of record JAHWFO010106700.1, read on the forward strand.
CATTAGTGAAGCGATTCATTGTACGACAATGGAGTTACATGTTTCGTTTCCTCTCTTTTAAAGGAGAGAACACGAACAATTTACATGTTTAGATCCTAATATACATGGACCCTACCATTGCCGTCCGGGTAACGCACATCAATTCCTACTTCGTACAAGTTACATTATCTCTGTAAGGATGCATTTCCGGACCCACGTTTATAGGAAAAATATCGTTTCCCGCTACAAACTGTACATGGTATTTCATTCTTGACCTACCTTTCTGAATCACCCTGTATACCATATTTTAGGGAGTACATTTTTAACGTTATATATCGAATGAATATTGTATAAATTGAAATGATGATTGGATATCGATGAACAGTGAAACTTTCATATTATTTCGTTTTTTTTTAAAACAAATTTCTTATAGCAGTCGCTGGTACGATTTCTTTTTTTACCAGTCATTTTGAATTACCCTGTATATTTAAAAAGATTTTACGATAATCAAACTTATTATGATCCTCAATCATATGATTTGCTGTACATGTAATAGGAACGCAGGCTCAGACCAAGAAAGAGAAAAGGAAAATACAGGGTGTACGCAAAAGGATATCGCAATTTGAACCATTTATTATTTCTCGATGGAATATGAGGACAAATGTTACATTAGATGAACGAAGAAAAGTTTATGCAACTTACATTAAAAATCCTCGGGATTTCCTAGTGACATGACACATCCATTTTCTCCAAAATTCCTATACTGTGATTGCTGAATGGCTGCAACAATCCGATACCATAATTCAGGTAGATCGGTCGGTAGTGGCGGCACGTGATCTTTGACTATATTCCCAAAGAAAGAAATCACAGAATGTGAAGTCGGGAGAACATGGTAGGGGCAATTGGTCCCGCGCCGATTTACTGTCGCGCGCGGTATTTAGGAGAACAAGTTCGACGGGTTTGCTTAAAATATGTCACGGTTCTTCTTTCATCCAATGTAACGATTGTCCCCCTACCTTATCGCTACCAGCAATAAGATAAAAAACTGTTCATTCTGTCCTTCGGAAAAATTTGGGTTGCTTCTTAATTATTGGCTAATTCTGACACAAATAAAAACAAACAAACAAACAAACAAAAAAAAACAGCAGTAATCCATGAAGAACCCAACAACAGTGTGCCCAACGTGATTTCAGTGCAAAAAATGCAATGGCGACCAAATAACCTAACCTGACCTGACCTAGCCTAGCCTAAACTAACCCACATCTCATCTGGCAGATGCACTGACAGATCCACTTTCGCAGAGCTAGCGGTGCACATGCTCAAACGTTTGCCGATTCGGCAGTTGCCTCGTCGGGAATTGGGGGGGGGGGACGCACGTAAAACCGATAGCTTTTTCTGGCAACATCGTGAAGACTGCTTCCTAAACTTTTTTGGCATTTCCAATGACAAAGCTAAATTTCTATGGGAAGTGCCATTTGTTATTCTTCTTGCGAATCGAAGCGCCGCCCTGGCGAGCACTTGATCCCAAGTCCCTTAATTTAACACTGAGTTTCCTCCTCTGCTATATACAGGGTGTCCAAAAAGCCTGGTAACATAGCAGATATCTCAAAGCTGCCTGGTAACATGGCAGATATCTCAAAGCTGCCTGGTAACTTGGCAGATATCTCAAAGCTGCCTGGTAACATGGCAGATATCTCAAAGCTGCCAGGTAGGCGAGATCTGATGAGTGTGGTTTGTAGATAATAGGGGGTGGGGAATTCATTGCCGCGCTCAAATTTGACTTTGACCCCCAAATTTAAGGTCATCCATTTGCTAACTCGAAAACTATTAAAGATAGGGAAAAATTTCCAATTGCTACCCTGTAGAGCAACACACATTAGTCTAAAAACAATTTTTAATCACACCTTTCCCCTTGATAGATTTTGAGAAAATGGGGGAGAAAGAGTCACTCAAGGTCAATCACTTAACGAGCGTTCCCAACGGTGTGCTTCACTGCAATTCAAATGTGTTAGAAACCTCTCGCCCATTTTCTCAAAATCTTTCAAGGGGAAGGGTGTGATTAAAAATTGTTTTTAGACTAAAGTGGTGTTGCTCTACAGAGTAGCAATTGGAAATTTTTCTCGATCTTTAATAGTTTTCGAGTTAGCAAATGCATGACCTTAACCTTCCGTCAGGTGCAATACTGTTTGTCACATCTTCAGGCGCAATGAGCCTATCAGGCACACTGTCCCTCTCAATTATACTGCTCTGGTAAATTTTGTGAATTTGTCATTTTTTTATAACTCTTACGTTTTAAATTAACAGAAAACTCCTAAAAAACGTTTTTCTTTAATGGAAGGATGATTTTAAAATATAAAAAAAGGTTTTATGGTTACAATCAGATCTTTTAATGGAATGTGCCTAACAGGCTCATTGCGCCTGAAGATGTGACAAACAGTATTGCGCCTGACGGAAGGTTAAATTTGGGGGTCAAAGTCAAGTTTGAGTGCGGCAATAAATTCCCCGCCCCCTTATTATCTATAAACCACATCATCAGATCTTGCTACTTGGCACCTTTGAGATATCTGCCATGTTACCAGACTTTTTGGATACCCTGTATATATATTCTTCTTCTACCATGTATATAGGGTGTTTATGAATTCCCATTGCCAGACTTGGAGAGGTGGTAGGGACGGTCAAAACTAATAACTATTCGAATACCATTTTTTCCAGAAGAACGTTGTAAACGAGTTAAAAAGGTGTAAAGATCCCGACCAACCCCTATGTATGCTGCAAGTCAGACGGCAGATGTGGTTGCAGCACGATGGAGAACCAGCACATTTTACCAGGGCCGTGCGTGAGTTTCTCGATCAAACCTTACTTCAACGTTGGATAGGTAGGGGTGACCTTATTAACTAGCCACCGAGATCACTGGATTTAACGCCGCTGGAGTTTTTCTTATGGGGTCATTTGAAAAGCCTGGTTTATGTTACTCCAGTAGCCCGTGTTGACGAGCTGAGAACAAGAATCTTTGACGCCTGCAGAGAGGTTCAGCAAAGACCAGAAGTGTTTGAGAGAATGCGACAGAACAATAAACGGAGATGCACGTCCTGCATCACAGGCCAGGGTCGCCACTTCGAACAGTTGTTGTAATTGTTCAATGTAACATTGTAATAACTGTTTCTGCATTTGAACAAATAAAATGTCCGGAGCTACATGTCATGATTCACCAATTAGTGCTTTCTTTGCTAATTTCCTGCTTTGCATGCAGCTCTGCGGGTGCCGTGCAGTGCAGCATTCACAGGGGTTGGTCGGGATCTTTACACCTTTTTAACTCTTTTGCAACTTTTTTGTGAGAAAAATGGTATTCAGAATAGTTTTAGTTTTGACCTTCCCTACCACCTTTCCAAGTCTGGCAATAGAATTCATAAACACCCTGTATATCTATCTCTATGTCGGGAATCGTTCCCTGTCAGCCTCTGAGCAGCTAGTCCGTTTCCGTTCGCTGCCCCAGATGTCATATGCATATTGCCAACTAAAAATACTTATTATCCGTATTTTTAGTTGGTTATGGATATTTGCAAGCTCTGCGTTTGTAAAGCGAAGCATACTGTTGTAAATCCCAACGGGTAAATGACGCCTTTACTTCCAGACGTCATCGACTGCCACGCTTAAAGGCGTCATTTCCGACCACACATTCTATGACGGAAAATGCTTATTAGTCTTATTAAGGTCCCATTAAAAGACCATGCCTCTACCACCCTTTAAAATTTTGCCAGACATTTTCCGAGCACCTTGTATACGTTACGTATTTAAAAATAGTTGTATATTTTAAGATATTTTATCAACTTTTGTTGAATTTAAGTATATTAAATTTTATAAAAAGGATTTCATTTAGTTTTGTTAAAGTTTATTAGTAGTTAAGGCTTTATTTTGACTAAATATGAACAATTCTTTCAAAGGACTAAGATATTTGTATGATTTACTAAAAGTAAAAATGTCAATGGATCGAATAACATTTAATTTATGGTTAAAAGCTAGTGGAGTAATAAAAGGGCAGGAAAAATTACATTTTTTTTAAAAATAAAAGATGAAATTTTATTGCCTGTTTAAGAGATTCTCATAAGAACGGAAATAAAAAATAAGCCGGAACTCTCTCCTTCTTTTTTAAACTTTTATTTTATTTTTTAAACTTAAACCGATATGCTTAGCCTCACCACTGAATTAATCAATTTCTAGCTTTCTTTTCTAAATACGTGTGTTTCCGTGCTCAGCATAGGTAATATCAAGTTGTTTCAGTAAGGGAGATGAGGTATTCGGAACACACTTAATTGAATGCAAAAGGATGTACTATGATGCTTGCAGCTCTAACAAAAACCAAACTCTGCCCAGGAATGAAACCCTTTCAAGCTTTGATAATTTTTTTCGATGCTGTTGGCTTATTTTACCTCGCAACCGTGAAGAATCGGGAGCTATTGAGGCTATGTTACTCTGAAAGACGAATTTCAGGTTTTGTGCCATTAAGCAGCTGAAAATGGGCTACCTACCTGAAACGTTGGACTCGTTTTTTATTTTTATTTCCCTCCACCCTCTCTCTCTCTCTCTCTCTCTCTCCAATGTCAAGGTCTTGAGGTCATAATGCTTGTAAGTTTATACGTATGGAAGCAAAGGTTAGTAAAGGTTCTTTTATTATTATTTTTTCTTGTCGATTGAAATCCTTGAATGCTCCTATATTAGCTCCGGTTTTGAAGATTTGGAAGAAAAGAAAAATTTTCGTTTAATCGTGAAATGCCTTGTTTTTCTTTGCTATTCGAGCAAAACAGATTGTGTGTGTCATAAATGAAAGGAAGCATAACGGAAGAAGACCTAATTTTGCTGTCACCAATGGAAAACAACACATCTTGCCAATTTAAAAGCCTTAAATCAAAATTACGATTACTCGTTATATACGTTAAAAAACCTGCCAAATTGATCGGCCAGAAAGCTGTTTTTATTGGCATAGCAAATCATATCCGAGAATCTTTTATCGCCAAGTTTACGTGCTTTTCTTTAAACTGATTCTCTTCTAGTGCATGATAACTAATTTGATATGAGGATTTTCTTATCATAGAACTCATAGATTCAAAGATACGTTTTATTTTTTATATCTGATGTTATCCTAAAGTGAAAACAATTTTCTTATTGAAACATATCTTCAAATTGTGCTTCAAAATATAGCAGTAGATGCATGCCATGATTTTATATCAAGTCCTTGAGCGCAGCAGTTTTTCAAAAGATGGTTTGAATTCAAATGACCTTGGATCATATCCACGCCTAGAACTCTAACTCGAAAATAAATAAATAAAAATAAACAAACTGAAATAGTGAAAGTGATTTATCATTCAAGTTATTTAGAGCGTGAAATTAAATTCTATTAGATCAATAAAATTTAAATCTGTTAATAAATTTTACTAGAAGGTAATTTGAGCAAGTTAAATCGAATTTTAATTTCTAGTTTTGTAAAAAATACAAATATAAATTACGCTTTAACTTCTGACTAATTTAACTTTACATTTTCAGACACGTTAATTAAATCTTATGATTAGAATTTTCTTCATTTTAACATGATAATACCAAGAACCAAAATTGAAAGTTTTCAATGACGAGAAGATAAATTGCAAATTCACAATAAATATTTTAACTGCTTCAGGATAATTTCTTTAATGCAATCGCATAAAATGCCTGATCGACGACTTAAATAAGTCATTAGAAAGAAAATCCATTACATTTAAAAAACACTTAATTTCAACATTACGTTGATTTTAAAAAGATCTGTAAAAAAATGTAATGCAATATTTATTATACGTTAAATTGGTATGATTCTGAAATTGTACAAAATTGCCAGACTTAAAGTATGTAAACTGGTCATTAATTGTGCAAAATAACGTTCAAAATAACGTTTCTTTCTCATGATTTTTTAATGAAACGATTACGAAAAAATCAAAAATTAAATCAGATTATTTCTACAAATTATGAAACCAGTTCTGAAATTTATGGTCTTTAAGAAATAGAATTTCAAGTGAAAAATCATTTCCTCATATTGATAGTTTATCTCGTAACGCCAGACTTTTTTAAATTGAATTATTAATTCTTAATTAGAAAACAGTCTTAATTATGTTTAAATTAAAGTCTTAATTAAAAAACATAAATTCTTAAAATAATGTATATAGAGCAAATTACGAGCGATCTCCCATTTACCCTATTAAATATTTTTATTTTTTTATTTTTACGGAACGTGTCAAATTATTGAAGAAATGGAAATAGATCATGAAATGATCGTCGTCACCCCATAAAACTATCCACAACCTCATTGTGAGTTCGAGGAAATATATACTTCAGAACATTACAATAAATTTATGTCCAAAAAAATGCAATCGTTTAGAATTCACAACTTTGTTTATAAATTTATGAAACTGCGTTATACATATAAATTAGATTATAAAAGAATAAAATAAATAAAAAGTGGAAAATGCAAGGTGTATATATATCCCACTTATATTACTTTCTTGTACATAGTATAAGGAAGTATTGTAATCACGAAAAATTTCGACCTCCAGATTTTCACTGATCTTCACGTTTTAGGGTCCCTAGATTACGAAAAAGTGATTTCTTGAAAATATCTGTGTGTCTGTGTGTCAGTCTGTGTGTGTGTGTGTCCACGATAGCGTCCAAACGGCTAAAGTTATCGAGACCAAACTTTAAACTTAAGATTATAATCTTCCTTGGGAGGTCTGATTAGTTTTCCAGTGGAATCGGTGAACCGAAAGTATCAGTTTACTCTAGCGCCAAAATATAAATTTTGAAATATCTCTTTAACCATTGCGTTTATGAAAATCTTGAAAGGATTGAAAAGTGTTACAATTACAATTTTAAACAACTTTTGTTAAGAAAGTTTTTCAAAATTCCAACCGGAAGTACCAGTTCTACTCTTGTCAAAATCCAGTTTTTTGCTAATATAGGCGAAATAAGACGGAATAGGAAAATTTGTAAAATATACAAAAGTGTTCAGAAGCTAATTTTAAACAACCTTTGTAATGAAAATTTTTCATAATTCCAACCGGAAGTACCAGTTCTACTCTTGACAAAATCCTGTTTTTTGCTAATATAGGCGAAAGAAGATGGTATAGGAAAATTTGGAATCTATACCAAAGTGAATTAGAAGCTAATTTGAAGTAACTTTTATTCACAACTTTTTCAAAATTTTGTAGCCATTTTGGACAGTTGTTTTATTTTTTTTCTGTATTTGGACTAGGACATTTATGTATAAGAAAGTCGCGTGGTGACAGATTAACTCAGTGCAATTTGTTACATAATAAAGTAACGCTGTTAATTTACTCCTAACATAATTTAGTAAACATGTCCATGAAGAAGTGAGGATATGCTTTTGTCTATTCATAAGTGTTCACATCAATGTTACTGATTCTTCGCATTTTGTTCTTTGATATAGGAATGATGTTAGAGGGACGCGATGATGATTTTGTTCCAGTTCTCTCTCTATTTATTCATAAATTGATGAACGCGATGATGAATTTTTTTTTTCATGCTAGTCTTGAATTTTCTCTGACACTTTGTGATTTTTTTTCTTTCAATAAAGCAGAAGATTTTACACACCAAAGAAGTATGATAGCAAATTTCAATTGCCCGTTTGTATGAAAATAATAAACTCTATAATAAGTAAAAGTGTATGTAAATTAAAACTTAATTTATTATCCAATAAATAACGCACAGTTAATATGGATTTTTAATGTAAGTTCTGTCCCAAAAATATAGATACAACGCTGTAATTTGAAAAAAGATAGCATAGAGTCAAATAATTAGAAATACCTTCAGCGATGAAAAACAAAGGAATGTTGATTAAGCACATAAATAACACTGGGCAACAAAAAAAATTTTTTTTCGTGGTGCCTGGAATGTTAGAACTGATTTTGATTATATTTGATGTGTTGATTCAAAATATGAAAACAGTTTCTCTCTATCAGCTATAGTTTTTGAGATACAGCACCACTAACTTAATGCGCTTTTGTTATTTGTTATGGTACAGAGGTGCGACGTTGATATAATAAGTCTGGGAAAAAGTTCGTGGCGTTTTTCCTGATAGATGGCCACGAATTTTACTTAAAAAAACGTCATGATTATCAGCGCCATAATTATCAAAAAAGAGCGTACCATGGATTGTTTGGCGCAAAGCTTGGTGACCAAGACAAAACGTGGGCACCACTTGTTGTGTGTAAAATTTT
>JAHWFO010106702.1:0-16699 GCA_023313115.1 Rhysida immarginata
TTTATTAAATTATAAACATTATTAAATTATAAAAAACTATATTTAAAATTATAAAAAATTTCAAATAAATTTAATAAAATAGGAAATTTTTTTATGTTAAATTGAAGGTTTTGATATAAAAATAAAAATTACGTTGATAATTATATTTTGATAGAAAATTTTAAAAATTATAATTTGGAAAAACAGATATTTTGATTAAAAAAAAAATTACAAAAAAAAAGAACTACACATGCAATGTATTTTGAAATTTATTCGTTTATGGAAGTTTATAATACGTTGGGCTGCAAATGGGTTCTACTCATAACTAAGGGATGACCCTCTAATTGCCTTCAAGGACTTAAAGGAATCAACTAGGAGTAGAAGCCTAATGTCCAATCCGTACCTTCCCGTTGGGGCAGCCTGTTAGTATTCATGCCTTGTGCATGGTGAACGGACGCAGATGGGATCTTGGCCCACTACCCTCTAAACACTTACCGTTCAAGATCAGCGATGATTAACTCTCAAAATCAGCCATGGCTCTTAGTTCCCGGCAGCCAGATTGTCCCTGGTTATGGTGGCAACCAGCAAGACATGAAGGCAGAGGGTGCTAAAAATATCCGGTTCGGACCTGGCCACCACAAGACACTGACCTTGGTTACCTATAACGGACGTTCCCTTTCCTCAGAGAATCGTCTGCAAGAACTAGAAGAAGAATTGGATAAGATCAACTGGGATATCATTGGACTCTGCGAAGTAAGAAGAAAAGGTGAAGATAAAATTGAGCTGAACAGTGGGCACGTGCTATACCACAGAGGAACAACCGACGGAAGAGTTAGTGGTGTTGGATTCCTTATCCATAAGAAATGGAAGAATCAAATCATTGAGCTTGATAGTGCCTTTGACAGAATTGCAAGATTGGTCATCCAATTGTCGAGAAGATACAAGATATAGACTATAAAGGTCTATGCGCCAACCACAAGCTACTCTGATGAGGAAGTCGATGACTTTTATGAAGTTAGCAAGATGAACCAAACAGGAAACTATTATCTGAAAGTCGTCATGGGCGACTTTAACGCCCATGTCGGAGAAAAAAAGAAAGGAGAAAATTTTCTTGGTCGTCATGGTTATGGCATAAGAAATGAAAGAGGAAACAAACTGGTGGAATTTGCAGAGAACGAATAACTATATATCATGAATTCCTATTTCAAGAAGAAACCTCATCGTAAATGGACTTGGAAAAGCCCAAATGGAGCAACTAGTGAAATAGATTACATTCTGGCAAATAGGAACCACTTGATCCAAGACTGCACTGTTCTCAACAACTTCAACACAGGAAGCGACCACGGACTGGTAAGATGCAAGCTTGTTCTAAACGCGAGAACAGAAAGACGAAAACTTTTCAGCAACACAAAGATCATCAGCATTGCACGCCTACAGAACGGAATTCTAGCTACAACTGCGAAATCGCTTTGAAATCTTACAGAGCGGCATCCAGGAAGATGACATCACAGATATTAACAAGACACTAACTCAACACTTAAAAGAGGCAGCGGAAGAAGTAGCTAGAGAACAAGTTTCCAAACCACAGACGAAACTCACAGAAGAAACGAAGAAATTAATGAAGAAATGAAGACAAAAAGAGAAGATACAAGATCAGTAATAGAATATGCGGAGCTTTGCAAGACAATACGGAAACACATCACAGAAGATGTTCGGAAGTTCAACTGCAATAATATAACTCTAGAAGATAACAAAAATAACTCTTGAAGATAACAAGAGTTTGAAAACTGCGAAGAGAAAGCTCTGCATTGGAAGAAGAGGAATATTTGCACTCAAGAGAGCAAATGACACAATCACGAAGAATGGAAGTGAAATCATCGAAATTGTGGAGGACTTCTACAATAAACTTTACAAATGTGAGGATGATAATGACGTAAGAAAGGAAAGGAGACAGAGAAAATATCCAGAGCTATCGCCCTATCAGCCTTTTGTCAGTTGTTTATAAGATCTTCAGTAAAGTCCTGACAAACAGACTTGATTTAGCATTAGACTCAGCACAACCAAGAGAACAAGCGGGCTTTCGAAGAGGATATAGCACGATCGACCACATTCAAGTTATTAGAGAACTTATCGAACGCCACAACGAATATGAAGTACCACTTTGCTTTGCCTTCATCGACTTTGAGAAAGCTTTCGACTCAGTGTTCACATATGCGGTAGTAAAAGTTCTGGAAAGAACGGGAATAGCCGGAAGCTATATTAGTATTCTCCAGAAGATATTTAGTAAAGCGACTGCTACCATTCGTTTGGATAAAGGAAAAGCAAGGATCAACCTTGGAAAAGGAGTAAGACAAGGAGATACCATCTCATCTTAACTCTTCACAGCAAAATTAGAAGAAGTCTTCAAAAAGTGAACTGGAAAAAAAAAAAAAAGACTTAAACGGTGAATTTCTTAACCACCTTCATTTTGCCGATGATATCGTTCTCACCAGTAGTAGTCCTTCTGAATTGGAGGAAATGTTACAAGAACTAGCAGAGGCTAGCCTGCGTGTAGGACTGAAACTGAACACACAGAAGACAAAAGTTATGTTCAATGCATTTGTTCCAAAACAGAAGGTCATAGCAGGCAACATCGTGATTGAAGAAGTACAGAGCTACATTTACCTGGGACAAGAAATCACTATGGATGGCAACATTCTGAATGAAGTTAACAGACGAATTAGAACAGCATGAAGTGCTTTTGGCAAGGATAACATTATCTTGAAGAGCAACAGGCCACTTAGCTTGAAACGAAAAGTTTTCAACCAGTGTGTTTTACCAGCACTTACCTATGGAGCTGAAATATGGACTTTATCAAGGAGGACAACACAAAGACTACAGACAACAGAGAGAAGCATGGAAAGATGCATGCTGGGAATTACAAGAAGAGATCGAAAATGCAACAGCTGGATAAGAAGCCAAACGAAGGTGATTGACGTCATCGAATGAATCAAACATTCTAAATGGCAATGGGCTGGTCACATCGCTAGAAGACAAGACATGAGATGGACCACAGTCATTCTGGATTGGTACCCTCGAGACCTTAAACGCCCAAGAGGACGACCCCATGCAAGGCAGAACGACGAAATAAGGAAGGTGGCTGGCGTCAACTGGAAATCCAAACCTTCAAACAGAGAAGAATGGAAGCGTTTAGAGAAGACCTTCATCCAACAGTGGATTGCAGATGGTTGACTGTGATGATGATGATAATAATAAGTTATAATATTGACGTAAAAATCACCCAAAACTTAGTTAAAAGTTTCTATTTTTTTCACCCAAATAGCAAATTTTTCTTATTCAATTTCATACATTACATTCAAGTGAAAATTAACTTCGCTAAAATAAGATAAAAATAACATGAACGTTTTATTTCAAGTTTTGCCTCCACATTTCACAGACAGTTTAAAACTTGTTAATTGAATTGTATTTTATTAAAAAGAACTATATTAAACAAAAAATTATATTTTCTGATCGTCTGAGAAAATGCACAATGCAACATTTCTATAACATTCGGTGAAGTTATAATATAAACTTCCTTGCTTCTTATTACTTCTTCGGATACTTAACGAATTTATTAACCTCCAAGGGGCATAGATTGAAGGATCCTGAAATTTTTCTTATTCGGATTAAAATTTAGGATCAATCAACGAATATTTCATTAAAAATTTAATCTAAATTGCAACCTTCACATGCATTTCAATGTTACCTAACGTTGCGTTTGGGCCAACAATGGCTGACAAACTCACGTGGCAGCCGTTCTACCAATGAGCAGCTGTGGGCGGCGCGGAAAAGGATTGCCGTACTATCCTAATCTAGAGCTATAGCATCATTTTCTCCTATGGGAAAACGTGAATTGTCCGGTCTTCCTTTCTTATCGTCTTTGATAGAACAATGTCCATCGTAAAGCCGGCCATGTTTGTATCCATAAAAAGTGGAAAGTATGTGGACAAAGTAACTTTGAATGTAGCACACATTGCTAACTATCATCTCATCTTGGGCATGAAATGGATCCAGTATAATAATGTTCAATTTGACTGAGATCCAAGAGATGCGCCGTTTCGCGATGGGGGCAAAAGATTTGGCTTCTACAATGGAGAGGTCAGGAGATGTCCACTATATCCGCCTTAGCGTTATGTCATGTACTACAAAAGGAGCCAGAGGTACCAGTTTATGTACTTTTAGGCAAGTGTGTCAGATAAAAATGCTATAGATAACGATTGTCATCCTTAATTCCAAGAGTGGTCAATGAGTTTCGTGATCTGTTTAGAAGCGAGCTGCCGAAGGGGTTGCCACCCCCTAGGTCCACTCAACATAAGATCTTATTGGAACAGACGTTGGTTCCATTTAATTCACCCCTTTACCCCCTGTCCAAGGATGAGGAGGAGGACGTGGACGCACAATTCCTGATTTGTTAGATAAGCACTTAATTAAACCTTCCACCTGTGACGCAAAAGTTATGAGCAAAAATAATATTCTCAATTCTAAAGAACGACACAGAGCATAACTTTAGGTAAGTAAAGGTAAGTAATTAAGTTTATTCGTTAAATTTTAAATTACGAATACAAACAATTTGGAATAGCTGCTGGGAATCGAACTCCAATTCCCTTAATTACGGTAAATTAGTTTAATAACAATTAAGCTATTCCCTGTGAACTCCACATATGTGCAGAAACTCACGAACAGAAATTATGATTCTTAAGTTACCGAAAAATTTTACAAATACGATTTCGGATAAAATTTTGCTTCCCAACAAGAATAGATGCGATGCTGTCTACTGAACTACTACATAAGCATAAACGCATTCTCATCTATGGGACCTTGCTTCTACTAAACGTCCAAGTTTAAGTATTATTATGGCTTCGAACGGAACGCACCTCCAAGAAAGCCGTTCCAAGTTTTTGTATCCTCTTTCTAGGCTCTCTATAAATGGTATTTTCATCAATGGAAACACAAAACTTTGTGGAATCTCTTGCTTTGTCTGTAACAAAATAACTAATTATCAATTTCAACGTTTTTTTTATTATTTGCATTATTATGAATAGAATTAAAAAACAAACTTGTTCATATTTTAATATTAATTATTTTAAAATAAACTCAAAATTAACTTAAAAGCAGGTGTGATAAAATTTTGTGGAATTTTGGAAAAAAATAATAAATAAATTAATTAAAATAAATTTGAACCTTCCCCCTTGACATATTAATGGATTGTGTCCCCATGTCGATTACTTTACATGGACACGATAATTGAACTTGGCTCCTAGAGGAAAAAAGACTGTCTGAGAGTGAGATAAAAAAAAATTACTATTAAAATCTCAACATGTTAGGCCAATTGATATTGCAAAGCAAATAAAATGATCAAAGGGTGTTTGTTATCTACAACTTTCTGAAGAATATGGGAAGAAAAATCCAGGAGGTAGACCCCAAAAATTGTCAAACCGTGAGAGGTCTGGATGCTCTGCAAAAAGTGCCCTTGCTTCCACACATTTGTGGAACGTGTACGAACTGTGCAACGTTTGTTAAAATCAACTCCACTTTTACAATGGAAGAAGATTTCAACAAAACCACCATTGAACCCCCAAACATGTAGAAGCAAGGAGACAGTTTGCTGTAAACAACACGGGAAGAAATTGGAATTCTGTCATATTCAGTGACGAAAAAAAAAACAAACTTGGATAGCCCTCATGGGCTCAAATACTACTGTCATGAACTAAGAAAGGAGCCCCAAAATCTCTTCAGTCGTCAGTTTGGTGGTGGTTCTGTTATGATCTGGGCAGCATTTGGAAAGGTAAAAAAATGCCACCAGATATGTGGAAACTCTAATGGAACATTTGCTGCCAGTGGCACCACTTATTGCCGGATCAAATTGGATATTTCAACCAGACAATGCAACCATCCATACTGCTCATGAGACCAAACAGTTTTTTACTGAAAGTGATAGAATGGCCTGCAAAAAAAGTCCTGACATGAACCCCATAGAAAATTTATGGGGAATATTGGCCAGAAAGGTGTACATCAATGATGATGGTAGTTTTCAACAATTTTCACAGCTGATGCTTTAACTGCAGCTATCAAGACTGCAAGGAACCATATATCAAATTTAATGGATTCAATACCTAAACGCATTTATCAATTAAAGTCGATGAAAATGCAACAAAATATTAATTTAATTTATAAAAGGGAAAAAAGTACAAATTCCATAAAGTTTTTAAGTTAATTTGAGTTTGCTTATTTTAAAAGTAATTAATATTAAAACATCAAGTTTGCTTTTGATTCTATTCATAATAATGCAAATAATAAAAATAATTGTTAAAATTTTTATTTATTTATTTATTTTAAATGAGAATCCAATACGTCCATCCAGGGCCTATATGGCTAGAGGCCGACGAGTTGGGTCCCTGGATTAACGACTGCTGCATGATGGTCGAATGATGCTGGACTGATATGATGATCGCGTTTGCCACGGCTCAACAACGAATCATTCATATTAAGGACAGCTTTGTTCCCTTAATTCGAACACCGAGCTTTTACATTTCCACATGACAAAGTATTTACAAGTATTTACGTTAGGTGCTCAGGGAGCCAACATGCTAAGATGTTTAAAGAAGAGATAATTAAACTTTTAACAGAAGTCTTCAAATTTTATGTTGACTACTCAAAAACAGGCTATGTTGTATTCTATGTCAGTATATTCTAAAACTACTCACTTCAACGCTCAAAACAGGAGAATGAGAAATCACTCGTTAAGCGAATCATTATCGGCTACAACAGGGACAAACCTACGTCCAACGACAGGCTGAGTGGGTGTTTCAGAGCGCCTCGTTTACGGCAGCCATTCTCCACGGAGAGGGTCCCGCTTCATCTCTGAAATGGGCGTTTACTCATTAATTTTTAATACACTTCAAATGATCCAAGAAAATATTGAAGTTGTCGACAGTTCTTCCATGCCCATTTTTTTTTTTTATCTTTGAGTTCGTTTCTCAACAATAACGAGCGCGTGTCAGAAACAATTGAGAAACATTTACAAAACAGAGACTTGGCAATACCATAGATTAAGAAATACCATAGATACGACAAGTGATTGTTGAAAGTGGGAAACCTACAACACTAGCGATCCTGATGAATTAGTTGGGCAGAAGTTTCGTTTCCATAGCAAACTTGTAAATAAAAATTGTTATAGCGCGTGAAGTAAAAGATTTTTCTCCAGAATTTTTTTTTTTAATGGATAATGCAACAAAAACAGAAAAGGTCTATGGTGTGCTTTGTTTCATTTCCATATTCTACGCTTTAAATGTAATTCGAAAAAAAATTTCTGGGAAGCTATGCCCAACTAATTCATCAGGATCGCTAGTGTTGCCTGTTTCCCACTTTCAACAATCCCGTGTCGTATCTATGGTATTTCTTAATCTATGGCAATGGATGAACTGTAAGGGGTGGTTACCATGAAACCAAAGTGCTTATACTAGAAACCTGAGCACTGCGATTCTCTGAGTATATTGTACTATCCCCAGTAACGACTGCTATAGGAAACAGTAGCAGCCGGGACCGACGGCTTAACGTGCCCTCCGAAGCACGGGGGGCGTTGGATATTTCCAGGTGGTCACCCAACCTGTGATTAACCGCGCCAAAGGTTGCTTAACTCCACCCATTAAGTAAGGCGAGACAACTGGGCTACGGCTGCCCCCTAATCTATGGCAATACCACTGTCTTTTAATCCTCTGATCTCTCCACACGCGCAAATTCCATTGTTGTAGTCAACAATTGGATCGCCGTATTTATTGAAGAAGCGCGTTTAGTCCCCTCTATTACATGAATTTGGCTACATCTCAAACATAACAATATAATTTAACGATCGTACAACGTAACAAAACTCTCAGCTGATGTTACGTATTTGTTGCTGAACACATAATAGTAGCAGGGTTGCCAGATCGATCTCCTCGAACGCCACCTAGTAATGCAGTCCCTGAGCTCATCCTCTTTAGTTGGCAATAGTCATACAGATGGGGTCTTTAGCCATATCCCTAAAGGAAAAAATTACAAGAGCTAAGATTGGGAGACCTGAGTGGCTATCTTAACTGTACTATGTCATCCCCACAGCATCGCCGTCCCCTAAAATTCCACCGAATTTCTCCAAATTCCACCTAATTTGTCAAATAAAGCACCAATGGGAGGCCAGCACCAATTCTCGAAACCAGATTGGCTACTGTATCCGTTACAATACGAATATATGAGCAGAAACAATGATATGACGTCATCACTACTCTAATCTTTCATTGGTTCAATCGATTTTTATATCATTCCACCTAATTCCACCGAACAGGCAATTCCACCTACGTGCCCACCTAAAGTATCCAAATTTCACCTATTTGGTGGAATTCTACCTAATCTGAATAGTAGCTGACCAAGAGCTCATAAGGGAGAGTGAGACACTAGATAGGATTTCTGATCCCATCCAGTGTTGCCAAGTCTTCCAACAGCGCCATCACTAGATTAGTGATGAAATTTCACTAGATTTCACTAGGAAAAAATTCTATTTCACTAAAAATTTCAATAAATTTAATAAGTCTTTTTTTTTTTTTCAATAATTTTCAAAATTTTATTTAACAACACAAATAGCTACAATGATTATTTTGACTAACAGAAAGTTTTACATCTTTATGAAATCATTAAATAAATACATTGCCATCTTAGAAATTTTCACAATCAAGATTTTTGAAAATCTCATTTAATTCAGCCTCTACTACATTTGAACAATTGGCTATATTGTCGTAAATGTTTTGATTGAATTTTCTTATCATTTAAAAACATTCTAACTTTAAAAAAAACTTCTTTGTAACACTTACTCTTGAACTGTTCTTTTCCCCAGCTTGTGCAGTAGCATTGTGCATAAATTTTGGTTTTATTTTCAAGCCAAATTGGTGTACGTGCAAGGCAAATTGACAATGCACTATTGATTGGCCTCAGACTGATTGAGCTCCTGCTACAGCAAGTTCCCTAGAGTGGCCGAACCCAGGCTCGTCATGGTTAATAAGGGTTACCGACAAGTTGACCAATGATATCATTTCAATCATTTGACCACTAGTGGCATCACCAGTAGACTGATAAAATCCACTGCTTTGCAATGAAATTGCCCCACCCACAAGGAATTATCCAAATGAGCCAGAGCCAAAATTAGGTATACAGCAAGAGATACATCTGAACACACCTTTATTACGTTATGGAGCCAAGACGTGCACTTGTTTGTACAGGGTGTCCCAACGGAAAGCGGCATCAGACGCAGGTGTAGGTAATCTTACAGGATATCATCTTGGGTTACGTCTGCCCAGGCCTGGTTAATCTGCTGTGACAGGTCATGGAGATTGCGGGGTGATCGTAAACGACGTTCCACACGTGCTCACTTGGCGACAGGTCTGGAGACCTGGCGGGCCATGGCAGGCAGTTGACATCACGCAGACATGCCATGCTCATGTTTGCCGTGTGCGGTCTGGCGTTATTCTGCTGAAAGACTGCGCCGGGTATGGTGTGAAGAAAGGGCAGTAATACGGGCTGCGGAATCTCTGATGTACCGCGCTGCTGTCAGGATACCTTGGATGGTGACTAAAGGCGTTCTGGTATCGTAGCCGATGGCACCCCAGACCATGATCTTGGATGTTGGTCCACGATGGCGATACTGGATGCGCTGTTCATTGGCATGTTCCAGTGGTCTGTGCCACACCCGTCCGCGTCTGTCGTGGTGTCCAAACAAAAGCGGGATTCGTCGCTGAAGACCACCGGGCACCATCCCATTCGCCGGCCCACTCGTTCACGACACCATTGCAGTCGCATCGCGCGGTGCTCAGGTGTCAAAGGAAGACACAACAATCGACGCCTGGCAGACATTGTCGCGACGTGTAACCGGCGTGCTATTGTCGCCATTGACTCTGGAGCAGTACTGGGAATAGTGATGTTGTCGCCCAGTTGCCGCAGCATGATGATTCTGTCCACTAGCGTTGTGCGCAGTATCTGCCTATCGTACGAGGTGACGTGCTTCTCCGGACCCTAGAGCCTGGTCTTCTGGCATGTGTGCCTTCATCTAGCCATTGCCTCCAACATCGGCCTACCGTCCGTGCGTCCTGCGACACATGGACAGCAATCCGTCTGGTTGACCATCCAGCCTTGGAAAGGCCAATAATCCGGCCTCGTCCAAAGTCTGTTAATTGCGTGAATGGTTGTCGTCGTCGCGGCATTGAGACCGTTGTGCGGGTTACAGTACTGTATGTTCACGAGGCAGTTGCTTCCTCCCCACTGCATGGAACGTCTCGCGCAGGTCTCAACTTATGAGCCTATACAGGCACCCAGACACCCTATATCAACCCAACTGGTCATGTCCCGTGAGTATCCATCTAATCGTTTACTAGCCGGAGGTAAACGAACCCCCCAACTAAATATGGATAAGGTCGGATAACTCTTTGCTAGTGGGGCAATTTCATTGCAAAGTAGTTTATTAAAAAAAAATACTTAAAAAAAATTAGTCATAAAAATAGAAAATCACTAGACAATCCACTAGAAATTTCAGTGCACTAGAATTTCACTAGATGCAAATTTTTTCACTAGATCTAGTGAAAAATTCAGTAACTTGGCAACTGGTCCGATCATCGAGTAAAGCTCTATAAATACAAGTATGGACAACCTTTGAAGAGCGATTTACCGCCAACCGCGACCTGTGCTTGGTTGATCAGCAGCGGCAGCCATTTTTGGCCTATTTACCTTGGACGCTTTCCGTTTTAGCGTATGTTTGGAGCGATAAAAATTTCATTATTATTGGATATAAAATGTCTCAGTGTTGCGGTTTTGGATGTTATACGAAACCAGAGAAAGGAGTGAAATTTTTTCTTCTTCAGTCTGGAAAATCAAGAGCTGAAAAGCGAAAAATGTGAATACATTGAATCGGGAGAAAGAACTGGGTTCCGAACCCCGATTCTCGGCTCTATTATGTAAGTACATGTATTTTTAATATACTAGTTTTGTAATAAATTTCGTTTACATATTCGTGGAGCAGTGTTGCCAGATGTAGCATTTTTGATGCTACGGTAGCATATTTGAGGCCTAAAAAGAGGCCGTAGCATAAACCGTAGCATAATTGAAATTGTAGCACTTTTGACAAAATCCAGATACCAGATACATGATACGTCATCATGAGTCACCAACTGTACTATACTTGCTTATTACAATGCACTTAAGCCCAATGGGCTGTTATAGGCAGCATGGTTTGCGATGATAATAGCATATATAAACCCTGAAATCTCTGAATGGAATTCCAAAAGGGCATCTTTTTCGAATACTGGATCTCCTAGCTCCTCGTGTCCCTTGTCCCTCGTCAATTAACAATCAACTCTATCGTCCTGATAGGAAAGGTTCAACTCTATCGTCCTGATAGGAAAGGTTTAACATCTTATCCTCTGGGTGGTTTAACTGGGTTTCATCCGGCTTCTTACCTAGTTCAGTATACTTCCCCTGGTTACTCTCTGGACGAGTATGGTGGTGAAAGCGTTGCTTTCGGACTGCTCGTTTCGTTTTCCTTGCACTGTTCGATTGTCGATTGCATGGAATTCAGTCGGGACCCACTGCTGCTACTGTACTGCACAACAGCTTCACTCGATGGACGATTCCCCATCATAAATTAAGGTAAAACCATGCCATCATTGAGAGATTATTTAATATGCTTAAATTGTTGCATGATGACAGTATTAAATGCACGTGGACCATTGTGCCTTCATTGTAAAATTCTAACTGTGGAACATAAACATGATGATGTTGGAATATGCACATTATTTACACCATCAACTGAAATGTTATCACCTTTTAATGAAAATGAAACTTTTAAATGTATGAATGCAAGTATTTGAATTTTTGTTATTAATAAAAAGTTTAAATTATAAGTAGTGATTTATTTCTTTTGTGTTAGGCAATCACAATTGTAATTTATGACAGGATTTATTTATAAAGTAGCATAATTCAGATGGCACCGTAGCATTTTCCGTTTTCAAAACCTGGCAACACTGTCGTGGAGTTCAATAGCGCGATTTAAGGTTAGAATAAGTATGCACGTAATGTAATGCAATCGCCTGGACAAAATGCAACCGCACGAAGAGCCACAAAGTCTCAGGGTCTTGTATTTTAAAATAAAATAAATATGAATGAGGCAACTCTACATTTTAACATTAATTTTATTTTATGTATGATGAGAAAAGAGCACGTATAAAGACTTTTTATGCAGAAACTTTAGCAGAATCACAGAATTTTTGGAGCGTTCGGCTAATATTATTTCTCTTTCTCAGTGTATAAAAGTTTGTTATTCGAAAATATAGAAATGGGTTATATCATAAAATATAACACATTCCTTTTTAATAATTAACGATCAGCCATGGTATTTGTATATTTTTTTATACAGAAATATTCATGTTTACTTCGCTATTAAAAAAAAGAAAACGTTTTGTTCTATTTATTATTACTAAAAGTAATGTCAATCTTTCACATTGGTGTTTTTAACTGTATATTTTTCCACTTTAAATCCGAGCTTTCGTTATAATATTTAATAAAATCTATAATAACTTTAATATAGGATTATAATAAAATAATCTATAACAATAAGGATTGAAATGCATTGCTCATTAAAAAAAGCATTGCAAAAATTCAGAACATAAATTAATATTCGTTAAAATGTAGACCTGCTTCATTCATATTCATTGAGTTTATTTTATAATACAAGAGGGTTCATAACAATTGTAAAAATTTACAATTTAATAATTTTTAAATAGATTCTCTGCAAGAAAGCATCAGTGAAAACATAAAAGATGTGTAAAATTTTCTTTCTTAGCAATATCATACTTAGTTTACGTTAATCCGAGGATTTACAACGTGTAAATTTTATTTTTCTATTATTATACTCTATTAAAAATAGTTATTTTTAAGCAATAATATTATATACCATAAATAATAAGAAACGAAATATGTTTTTGATTGTTTTCTTATCATTTGTTTCAGAAACCAATCAAATTTAGCAAGTAGAAGTATTGGGGATAAGAAGCAAGTAGAAGTATTGTGATAGGAAACATATACAAAACTCTACTGTAGAGTTATTTCGTACAAATTTTTAATTTCTTTTGTAAATAAAATTTGTATTCATTCAACATGCATTTTTAATTCCTTCTTTATATCATACATTTATTTTTATTACCTTGCCATTAACGATTTCAAAAAAATAATCATAATACAATTACAAAAATAATAGTAATAAAATAAATAAATGAAAAAAATATATATTAAATACAAGAGGGATGAATATATTTTAGTCATTACATGAATATAAGTTAGTATATTTACGATGAGCGTTAAATTACATAAAAAAACGAGTGATTTTCGAGAAATTTAATTAATAAGCAGCCTACGAATAGCCAAAAATGGCGGCCGGCCATCAGTTGTCCATACTTGTATTTATAGAGCTTTATCATCGGCATGTATTGGCGACCTTGAGCGGAGAAATTTTGAACTGCGCTTGAAAAACGGCGCGATCGTCCAACGCCTCCTAGAAACAGTTAAAATCGTCAGTTTCAGCGCCCTTGAGTGGCAGAATTTAAAGCTCCCTATCCAGAGCTTTAGCAAAATGTGATCCATCGTAGAAACGCTACAAAAATGAAGCCATCGCTATAGTTTGACGAATACGAAAGGTTAAAAAACAAAAAATGATATGAGAATAATGCTACCGCCATTATGCATCAAAATTTTCGGAAAACTCATCATTAAATTGTGACGTTATCACGTGTTAGGTAAAATAATCGTTTTACAATAGAATTGATCATAGGAATAATAGAGGGTATTATTCAACTTCTTTACGAGAATATAGTAATGTAAGTGTTTTTGACGTAGTGGCATATCAAGTGGAGATAATGTAGAATTATAAATTTGGATAATTATTGGAAGGCACACGATTGTGAAATAAGGAGGGGTGGAGCAATGACAGGAAGAGACGTTCTTTTCGAATTTTAATAAGTATTGCTGATACTGGTCATTGGAATCCCCCAATAAATAGATATGTTGATTTATTTAATGAATTGTTTGTAACACGGATTTTGTGTAGTATTTGGGATCGTTGCTATTTTTATGGTTTATTCACTTTTTGAACTTGTGAATTGTTAAGAGGGGAAGAGAGCGGATGCTTGCGAAGCTATAAATAAGAGAGAAACCGAAACTTCTTCATGAGTCATGCTTGAGAAGTGCTAGAGGTAGGCTGCACGCCGTTTCCTCTCGTTTGAGATAACGGAAAATTATGGAATTGATTGGAGATAGCAATTGCGAAAAACGCTGCTGTGCAACTTCCACAGTTAGCCAAGTAGCTAGGCTGATTTCTAACTCAATTCATGGTGTGAGATGGCTCATCAAAATATTAGTAGAAAGATGATATGGGTTGAGCAAGTAGGTAGTCGAGGGGAGGTGGAATGCTCTCTCCGTCGACTGATTGAAGGAGGAGGGTCAAGTGAGATGCGCCACGGCGGCTACGTAACCTCCGTAGTCTTCAATGCGATCCGGTGGCTCTTTCCTCCCGAAATCAAGGCTTGCAGAAGCTCATAGTCATCATATAATATGGGATATTGGAACATATAAGGACTCCCGATTAAGTGTAGAAACAATATAGAGACTCCCGAAATAGTAATAGTGTTTTTTTTTTTAAATGAACCTAAAAGAAACGTACCCTAAGTAACATTGAAGCGGAACATGTATGTGATTGATATTCTTCAGAGTCGTCTGTTGTGATTAGAATCAAAAAAAATATGGAAATTGGAACCCCGACATTCTTCAGAGAAATTGTAAGCGATTAATGCGATATTCTTCAGAGCAACGAGATTTTTCTTCAAGTGAGCAACGTGATTTTTCTTCGAGCGACAGGCATGGTTGGAACCTGACAATGAGAGAAGAAGACAACAGCATATTATGCGAGATCTTCTGTTGAACTTAGTAGGGACATTTTGAGACTTCCAGTGGACTCACTCACTAATCGATCCGGATTTTCTTCAGATGTGTATTTGTGCTTCAGAGTGCTAAGTGATGTGATTTATGGCCTGTTTAACACAAAGGTGTTTAGTGCATTAAAGTGGATTAAAGGTGCTTGACAAGTCTGCAGTGTTTGAACTACGTAATTGTAAGTAGAACAGAAATTTGATATATTGAATAGAATGAGTGTCATGACAAAGATACGATAAGGAAACATATTTGAGAGAACTTTCTAAAATTAGAATTTTGAGTAGAACTATCTCTCTCCTCAGAGCAAATTGATTTTTATTGATATTTATTGAATTTTGCATGTTACATTAGATATAAGTACTTGGGAATTTTAGTATTAACTTTCTTTTCTTGTGTTAAGATCTATCTACTTTTTCTTCATATAGATTTAAGGCTTTATTTAACTTTGTGTCTCGTTGGTTTATTTACCTTTGAATAAAGAGAATGTTTATTTAATTCCAAGCCCTGCTTTACTTATTGAAATAAATAAGTCACAACCTGCCACCTTTTAAAAGAACCCAACCTATGTCCTTGATTTTGTGTATTGAATTTATTTGAGCATTTTATTGAGCTGGCTGTCCTAGAATTCATTGCATTGGATTCTGATCTTAAGAAGGGGGGGTGTTTCACTCAAGCTGATTGAGGTTGCATTGACACCCATTATATTAATTGTGAAGTCAACGACATAAGATTACATTGTCGCCACAACGTGAGGCAAAAGGGGCACTTACTTTGGCACCCACTGTGTAAAATTCTAAAGTCAAGGGTATAAGGTTACATTGGCGCCCAACATGAAAGGGCAGTGTTTGTGAAAAAGGGCAGGGTTATGTGAGTTAAATTGGCCCAACGTGAAAGGGCAGTGTTTGTGATAAAAGAGCAAGGGAATGTGAGTTAAAATTGGCACCTAACGTGCAAGGCAGTGTTTTTTGTTTTTTTTTTAAAAGAAGAATATATAATTAACCACTGAGAGACAATTTTTATAAAATTATTTTTTTTGCCTGAGGACAGAGGATAGAAAATACAGGAAAGTCAAAATGGAAGGAGATGCGTTGATATAGATTGATGGGAATGATGAGCCAAAAGCAGACAAAATAAGGGGAGAAATGAAACATATAGGTATACAAGAGATGTCGATATTGTAACAGTGAAGAATATTAAGAAATCAAATGGAGAATTTAGGTTAATGGAAGGAATAATAATGTGGAGATTTTATTCAGGGAACCCAAAGGAAGGGAATATATGGAAAATTTATGTGGGAGAAAATATTAGAGATGCCATGGTGGAAAAGGCACATTTGGGTAGGTTGATGAACCATGATAAAGTAAATAGGGTAATGAGGAAATTAAGAAGATGGATCTATTGGCCATCGATGTATAATGATACTGAATATTGGATTAAACATTGCAAAGTGTGTTGTAATGGGAATAATATTAGGAAGAACATTAAGGAGGATAAGAATAATAAGGAGAATATTGTTGATTTTAATAGGAACATTAATAGGGAGAATATTGGTGACAATAGGAGAAATAGGAGAATAGGTAATAAGGATATTCTGCGAGAGAATAATAAGGAGAATATTGTGGATACTGGGAATACTAATGATGAGGATATTAGGGATAATGAGGATATTAATGGTAGTAGGAAATAT
>JAHWFO010106706.1:0-16255 GCA_023313115.1 Rhysida immarginata
TTTTTGAAACCATTGAAAAACAGCTTTTTCAACATCTTCATAATTTGCACATCTTATTCTCTTACGTTGTGGACAGATTTCTTTCTTGGCAAGCATCTAAATTTTGTCCTCTTCTTCTAAAACTGCCCGTGGGACCGAAATATTCTTTCATTCTACTGAAATATTTGCTATAATGAAATTCGTTATAGTGAAGTAAAATAAGCATTATTTTATTTACACAAGGCAGGGGCCAAAAATTTTTTTCATAGTAATGAAACTTTCATTATAATGATGTTCGTTGCATCA
Source organism: Rhysida immarginata (assembly GCA_023313115.1). Taxonomy (NCBI): domain Eukaryota; kingdom Metazoa; phylum Arthropoda; class Chilopoda; order Scolopendromorpha; family Scolopendridae; genus Rhysida; species Rhysida immarginata. Next base: position 286 of record JAHWFO010106706.1, read on the forward strand.
AGGTTCAACCTTTATTAAAAAATAATAAAATGTTATTTAATTTTGAAGAAGACAAAAACAATACAGTTACAGTAGGTTACATGTACTTTTATTGTATGTTCATTTTTTGAAATTATTAAAGTACATTATGTATACATCTATTAATTACTGTAATATTCATTTGAACTTTATAAAACATTCTTTGACAAATTTCACAGTGGCAGTTAAAAATTTTAATGGTCAAAAATTTATTTCATTTCTCACCTTTGTTACAAATTTATTTAATGTCATGCCTATATTGTTCAATTATTATTAATAAATGACAGCAAGAGAAATTATAATAAATAAAACGTGATCACAGTGATTTTATTTATTTTTTTTTTGCCAATGGCATCGCCATCTTGCTTTTGAGAATTCACTTTTGCATTAGCTTTTGGAGATAAAAAATTGAGAAAAAAAGGGAATTAATGTACTGTATGTTTTATATACTATATAATATACTGTGATATGCCAGTATATTAAATATATATGCTAGTTACCCCTTCTCTAAGTTAACTTTTGGTGATGGAAAAGTGGATGGGAAATTAAGAAAAAAAGCAAATTAATGTAATGTACAGGGTGCATTATGAAAGTAATGCGCATAATTTTATTGTGACGCGACTATCCATCGCAGCGGGCTCGGACTGGTCGAATAATGGTGTGGGGGTGTCTGCCCTTCCAAATGCGCCCGGTCTCAGTTCGCTCCGAGCAGTAGGAGCGGTAGGATGTCTTCGCACGATGTCTTTTTTTGATTGTCACAGCACGATGGAGCGTTCGCTGGAACAGCGGTACACAATCAAGTTTTGGGTGCGGCTTGGGAAGAATGCAACAGAAACCGACTTCAAAGAAGTCTTCAAGCTCCACCACGACAATGCCCCCAGCCACATGGCCTTCGCCGTCACCAATTTTCTGACCTGGAGCAAGACCCCGTTGTGCCCCAGCCTCCTTACAGCCCTGACTTGGCTCCGTGTGACTTTTTTTTGTTCCTTCGACTGAAGGGAAAGCACTGGGAGTCTGTGGAGAACATCCAAGCTCATGTTAAAAGGTTCCTGAAAAACATTCCAGTCGAGGAATTCCAGGGTGCCTTCCAGGAGACTATTTTGAAGAATTGTAACCATTTGTACCAAGTGGATCAATAAACCTATTTTTCCCAGAAAATGCGCATTACTTTCATAATGCACCCTGTACAGTATATATTGTTTAAACTGTATGATGTACTTTAATGTATCAGTATATTAAATATTTTACGCCAGTTTTCGTTTGAAATTCATCAGATCAAAGTTCGTTTGACCCCCCCCCCCCCCTCCACAAATTTTGTGGGGCTAATTTTTCCCTCTTGTATGATGCGATCCCACAAGTTTAGGTGGTTTTTCAGGTCAAAATTTTTCGCATTATACATAGTAGAATACTTACAGTAAAGAAGATATTCTTCATTCTATATTGGGACACATGCTGTTAGATGTTGCTTTTGAGGTGTGTCTAAAATGTTCGGTGAATGGATGGATATCTCAAAAGCAACGCGAGGTAAAAATGCGGCCACGTATGTGCGCAGGGTCCAATGGAGAGAGGGCAAGAAGCGCAAGAAACCGATGCAGTAATAGTCTGCTACAGGCAGTCGAATGGAGTGTGCGCGAAAACTCGTGTCAAATGGAAATGGAGCAAATCGTCTACACCGAATTCTGTGAAGCTGTTTTGAAGCACTTATTGCTGTGCATCCAACGTGTTCGCCCACAGATGTACAGGAGTGGAAAGTGGAGTCTGTTGCATGACAACACACACCGGCATACTGCTGTCCGTGTACGTAACTTCTTGGCCTAATGCCATGTAACTGTTATCGCACATCCATTGTATTCGCCTGATGTGGTGCCTGCAGACTTCTTTTTGTTTCCTCGCCTCAAGGGGTCCTGAAGGGCAGTACCAGACATCCGACTGAGTGTGACATCTGTGCTATGCGGACTCACTCCAGCAGCTTTAATAATGTCAAAAGTTATTATATCCAAGAGATGTTACTTTGAGGGTGAGTAAAGGTACTGCATTTTGTTTCCATGTTTTGTTTTATTTGTTTTATGCTTCCATTCACCGAATCTTTTAGATGCACCTTGTATAACTACTGATACAGTAATGAACTATATTACGAAGATTATGATTGAGCAAGTGATAATTCCTTGGCTGCAAATTAAAATAGATGTTCAATAACCAGTTCATTTATTGGGTTTACAGGTAAATTGTTCTCGGGGACTCTTGATCATAGTCTAGCAAAATACAATTTGACTTGCAGAAATTTGAATGGCATATTATGCTGGGTCTGCTGAGGCAGTGGGGATCCAGTGTCGTTTTTACTGAATTCTCTACTTCTGTAAACTGCCTTAGTTGTATTTGGTGGAGACTAGCTCGTATGTAGAACATCACTTGTGTAGATTTTATCATTGCTTATACTCTTTTAAAAGGCATCATTATCTTTAGCGCTATGGCTTTTGAATAACCATGAATGAAATCTAATACATTTAACTGCTCTCAGATTTTGTACGCTTCCTTTTAAATTTTTGCTATTATTTAAAAAAAATTATTTTAGGAAGTGTATCGGCAGAAGAGGCACTATCATCGTTTGCTGAGCAAGTTGAAGACCTTCCTCAAGATGTGAGTACATGGAATAATTCAATTTAAGTACTAAATATGTGTACAATTTTTATATAGGCCTACTAAATATATAAATAGTGGTGTGTCAGTGTTAACTTTATTTTTCTAAACGGCCGGCTTGTTAAAAATTATGAATATAAAGGTCTAATGATTTAAAGCTTCCATTAATTATATTTGTCCAAGCTTTTATTTTCCAGAGTTTTAAAGACCTGGAAAAGGGGATTGTCTTGAAAATTAAAGAGCGAAAGAGTATGGTTGCAAGTGCAAGTGGGTGAAATGAGATTCCTGAGATGTGTGGCAGATGTTACCCTACTAGATAGAGTGCACAGCAGCACAATAAAGGCATCTTTAGGTTTTCAGCTGATACTTCTCTGCATTTAGAGGTCTCGGTTGCATTGGTATGGTCATATGATATGGATGCCGCTTCTTCCTAGGCAGTTGCTATTTTCCAATCTGATGGGTAAGAGACCAAGGCATATTCAAGGTGGCTAGATTAAAATAAAGAATCTGGGTTCTAGTCGCTTGTGTATGTTACGTGCCATTTCGGGCTCGTACAGCCAAAGTGGGGGGTGGAAATAGAGCTTTAAGACTAGGAAAAGTGATTCACCTCGAGTGGAAGTTTATTATAATATTAAATACAAGTCTAATTCAAAGCGCCCAGAATTAACATTTAATGGATAACCCTCCTGCTTTAACTCACTTGATTAAATACCCGTTTTATTTCTTTTTCTTCAAAACAAAATGGAAAGAAAGGCTTGCAACTAAAGCAGAGGAATTCCAAGCAAATTTGATCTTTTTATTACAATAAAAAGGAATGATATAGTGTAAAGTATAATATCAAACAATTATATAAATAAAGGCGACTCCTTAATACAAATAGTAAAACCATGGAGTAAAAACCCAAAACAATTTGTACATCACATGAGTTATTTTCATAGAGTTCCAGATATTCGATCCATTGAAAAAAAAGAAGAGATGTGTCGGCTGCATGAGCTCAACGACTTCAATCGCAATCCTGCTTTGGAATAAAAAAAAAAAATAAAAGGCAACAAGTTTCAGTAGGTGAGATAAAAATATATATATATATATATCTCTGACCAATTGGAATGAAACCTGCTCATGAAGTCACCGCAATAGGAAAGATGTCATTTGAGACGATACGGAAGTAGCACAATGCTTGCCAAGACAACATGCATCGTCTGGAAACGGAGGCTGGATATAATCATTAAATTTGTCAGAATCTAATCAGACGAGCAAAAAAGATAGAGAGAGAAAAAAAATAAACTCTCTGCTTCGGAAAGAAGTGGGAAGAGGGCAAAAAAAACTAAAAGAAAAATAACACACAAAAAAAAATCAATATAGGCAAGAAATAAAGGAGCAAGAAAAAAAAATAAAAATAAAGAAAATTGGCTTACCTTAGGAATCTAACAATTAAGATAAGACTTACAATAACACAGGGCCACAAGTAATCAGTTGGCAAATACCACAAAGAAACAACATAAAGATCACGGCATGACGCAGACTGACAACACATAAAAGGAGCCGGAAAAATGAGGCAGGCAAAATTCCTAGAGTGAATAAAACTGGAAAAAAAATTTAGCAAATTAACAAATACAATAGTCGCCGCTTATTGTAATCACTTTGGTCCCAAGTCTATTTGATTACAATAACCGAAGATAAAAAAATGAGGCTTTTTATTGCTTACTGTATAAATAGCACTTTATTTTGATGTTACACAACAGTACAAGGAGAGTAAAAAAATAGAGTAAATAAGTATGTACATACCGTTACCGTATAGGAATTAAAGAAAATCATCTGTTCTCAATTGCTTGCTTTTGATCCTAAGGAGATCATTAATATAGCTCTCATAATGATAATGCCATCTAAAGTCTTGAGAGAAATGATGATCTCCTTGTTGCAAAACATTGAGCGTTTTTCGCATTTCGCTCTACTAGAATATTCTTCCCAATTCTCTTTCAGTTCATCCGGCTCAGCGATTTCAGACTCTCTGGATGTGACAAATTCACAGACCTGATCCTCAGTCAACCTGGAAGCGACAATTACTCGTTTCATAGCTTGTTCTGTTGTTCTGTTTTGATCATACAAACTAGATGGAATCCGTCAAAATTTGACGGTAAACAACTGTGTAGTTTCATAAACAATCATAAGCAATCCTCTCCACAAAGACGTCACAATCAAGCACTTTGCAAGCATAGATATAATACGCAATATTAATAAAATTACATACAGCAATTAACGGCGATAACAATGATCAGTGTGCAAGCCCAGAAGTGCCGATTTTGCTCTTAAAAAAAATGCTTTGCGGCGTTCATAATTGATTGGTTTACTAGAAATTTTTGGCGTCGACTACTAAGGTCATTTTGCGCCTTTTACACAAGTTATATCTGTACGCAGCCCAGGACAAATACATTTTGAGATTTGACCCCAGGACAGATCTCCATGCCCACGGTGGGATTTGACCCCACGACCAGGCGGACTCGAGAACTAAAAAGTCTACGCCCTACCTCTTGGCCACCTGGCCGACACTGCGTTCATGAGTGAAGACGATTTTGTGTAAGAAAATATACAATTTTCGTTACAATTAAATACTGACACGGCTAAGAAGGTTGTAAAAGGTGTATTAATGATTTTTAAAAGATTTCTTATCGAGATGTTTAACAATGGGAAAACTCATTGATTAAAAAACCGGCGAGATGACGTAGGATCGTTTTCCTGTGTGAACGAGGTGATTGTGGCAGGCAGCTTGCACAGACGACTTGCTTGCAGCCGAGCCAACAACAGCATGGTTTTAATACTGTTGAATTTAACAACTCGCGGTATTTCTAAGAAATTTCTAGGTCATTATCCACGTGCAGAAGCCTCATTTTGAGAAAAGTTTGATGACATTAACTGAAGTGTTGATTACAATAAGTGGCTGATTTTCGATGTACTTGTATATAACCGTTCTGTTCATGGCAAAAGTGATGACAATAACCGATTGATTACATTAACCGTGATTACAATAAGCGGCGACTACTGTAGTATATACTGGTGTATAAGTCAAGAAATTTATGTCTTAAAATTCATCCTAAAAAGCAAACTCTACTTATCTGCGAGTCATACCAACGCCTCCTATAAAGAAAGCCTCAGCACTGAAACGTCATACATTGTTACATCATCATAGGTCGACCAAATTTAGAGCTTATTGGTAGAAATGCGGTTAACAAAGGACGAAGCATGATGATGTAACAATGTATGACGTTTCAGTGCTGACGCTTTCTTTATAGGAGGCGTTGGTCATACCAGTTTTCCATAGAATTTTGGCAAAGTCACCTAACTCGGTATAAAAATTTACACATTTACTTTAAGAAACACATGATTCCCGAATAATATACATATTTTAAGATGGGTATTTACCCATAATCAGTTTTATTGATCCATAAAAGAAGGTGCAATAAACGAGATTGATTGAAGGGTCAATGGAGCTAAACAAGAGTGAGGATGGGGGGGATAGAGAGGGGGTGTAGGATAATTGGGTCCCGGATATAATCAACACCCCCTATAGAAGAAAGCCTCTGCACGACGTCGTGATGTCATGATGAGTAGTGCAACAAGCATATAGAAGGGATGCATCACAGAGCTATAAAAGTTGCTTTTCTTTAAAATATTCAAGTTTAGATAAGGGTTTAAAACGCTTTTTATACTTTATTAAATAGTTATTAATAAGTTGAATTTTATATATTTTTGTTCCATTTTTATTATTTTTTTTTTATTTCTTAATTATTTTTTTTTTTTTAATAATATTTTTTATTCTATTTTTATTATTTTTTATACGTTACTAATTTTTTTTTTTATTTTGTAATGTTAAATTCTTCAAAATTAAAAACTAATATTTAATGAATTAAATGTACGCTTAAAATATCAAAAGTCAAATAACTGACTGTATAATATCCAAACAATACAATTGAAACGATTTTTCGAAAGCATTTTATTCTCTTGGAGATCACAAATAATTATATACATTGTGACTGGTTTTAGTGTGTGTTTTGAGTTCGTTTGGTGTTTTGTTTTTATTTCATAGTTGGTTGGTGTCGTTTATGCAAATTTCTGTGTTTTAAGTGTATTTGTTGAATAAATGAGTTTTGTAGCGATTGTGTTGCGGTAGTTGTGTAAGAGTTGTGTGGTGGGTTTGGTTGCAAATATCGTTCATGTGTGTGGAATTTTTTTATAAAAATAAGTCAAGTTACTGTATAGGAATTTTTATGTTTTGTAGTACGTAGGTGATATTTTCCTGATTGTTGGAAACAGTTTTTTTTTTAGTTGTCTGAGGGAAGCTGCCGCAATTGTTTGGATAATCGTAAGCAGACATTGTTCAGCTTTTCTCAGTATGTGAGCCTCAACAAACCCGAAGGAAATGGGAGATTGTTGGGAGAGTGAGCGATCGTAGTCAGTTTTCCTTTTGCAGGCAAGCGTAAAAAAAAAATAAATAAAAAGATCGTTCGAGTCCCCCCCTCCCGAGCTAGCAGCGATGATGTTTCTGGATGTGTCTGCTACTGGAAAATAGGAGCTTTGATGAAAGCAGGCCTGTATGAAGGTTACAAATTAATTTTAAATAATATGTCCTGTGAATTGATGATGGCTGTTTTTCTTTTAATGTGCGTGACTGTTATACGTCGAAAGCGAGCAGTACAAAGGAATGCACCTAGAACGAAGTTTCCCGACCAAGATGAGAATGAATCGGCAACAGAGCGGTGAGATCGTTCCATTTTAGTATTACAGACAGACTTGAAGTTATGATCACCAGTGGGGAAATTTAACGTTTGGGAAGCTGCATATCAAAAGAAAGTGACGATTACCATTAATAGTTCAAGATCGACAGTTAATTCTCTTATGAGAATCTATCTGAGTTAAATGTTTGTTTATTGCATGGCGCTGAAGCACACTGGCATTGAGTAGCGATCAACATCGCGTTAAATTTGTATAAGTTAAGCAGAAATGTTTACAATAAACGATATTCATAATCATTTAGCGTCTGCGAAGCGAAGCCTGTCACGTGGGGGCTTTCCATGAACGTTTACTGAACGTATGCCTATAGGTATTGTGATACGTGAGTGAATAGAGTGAAGTCTACAGCGTCTATGAGCGGACAGTGAAAGGTCTAAAGGTTGTTGTTGAGGGGTTAATGCTCTCTCCCCTGGTTGACCAAGCAGGTGCAGCGCTAATTTGTAGCACTGTTTGGCAACAAATCAAAGGAGGGCGTGACGCTTTCGTGGGATAGGTCTCACAATCTATTCACTCTCGTCAGGTACTTGCGGCCTGTGTTGTAGGCCATTACAGATTGGGCATAGAGTATGATGGGCTCATTGGCTCCCCATGTGCTGGTGCACGTTTTCAATTAAATGTTTGTAAATTCAGAAGATTTCGCGTTATTTTAACAAGTTAATTGATTATTGGCTAATTTTGATATGATTGTTAAAGTTTATGTCTTTCCAATATGGGGCCCCAATTTTCAATAGTAATGAGTTGTATTTGTAATTATTGATACTAAGCAATTAAAATGAATAATTTATCGTTTGTCAGCCTCTACTCCTTGCGAATATAACATCCACCCCGCGCAAGTCCAAAAACCCGCTCCTGTAGTGCTTGGGAGTGAATTATCGTAAGGGGGTCCTTACGGCACCTCCCACGCACAACAGGGCACAACATTAATTGGTATTATAAATAATGAACACATATGTGGACAAAATATAAGGAATTTTTAATGACCCATTTAAAAATATTAAAAAAATGATAAAAGAATGACTTGTTTAAAAATATTAAAAAAAAAATTATATAAGAATGACTCGTTTACAAATATTAAAACTATAAAATAGAAAATAAAAATAATTTCATGTGGATTTGTGGTTTCCTCATATTTTGTTCACATTAAGAACACATGTAACTAAAAGAAAAGCTCATTTATTTTATTTATTTAATGTACTCAATTTGCGGTTTTTTGATTCCTTTTTTTAAACATCATTTTGCAGCTTACAATAATTATTGAGGAACAACGTACTAAAATATTTAATACTGTCTGAGAGTTCTGATCATTCTCACAGGTTTCAAAATGTTCAAAGATTTTCCAGTGATCTAAAAATCGTAGGACAATATTGGCTGCTATTGCACAGTGGTTTCTCATGCCAAGAAAATCATTTTCAAACTCTGGAGAAGTTAATTTCTTAATTACTATATAACAGTAGGAAATGACATTTAATATGTGAGGTGCAGGATACATTAAACCACCTCTATCAAAAATTGAAATCCATATTTCATTTTCTGATTCTACTGTTCCCATAGGTAATGACCGTTCTGTTATAAGGAATGTTTTACAGTGATCACACTGGAGTTTTTTTTAATGCAGAGCGTGCACAAAATCTTGCAACAAATGTTAACAGTGGTAGTAATGATGCTACATCATCAAGATCTATTTCACATTCAAATATTGCTCTTGCCAAATTGTTGCCATCATTCTCATCTGCTTTTTCCCAGTCATGGTTATTGTCATCAACATCTAAAGGTATATGTCCACATTTGGAAGAGTGTATGCTTAATGATAACGAACTTTGCAATCTAATATTATTTTCATTTTCATAGATTTGTCGTAAGGAGATATTGTATTGGGATCCTGAAAGTTGCCGATATTTCCCAAATCTGCCTTCTAAGGCATCAGTCTGTATCTTGCCTAGAAGTACATACTTAAAACTCAATTTTTCAATACAATAATGTGTCAGTTTAATGAATGCCGTTGTGGTGTGTTCAATTTCTGTATGAGTTTCTGTGCTAAGTTTTCCAGTTGTAGAACCCATATCCCTCCAACACTGCAACCAATATAACAGCTTATTTAGAAACACATTCTTCACATTATTATCATCATCATCATCATCATTTGTAAATGGTTCCTCATACAGATTTCTTTTGTGGTGACCTTTAAAAATTGTCTTCACATTAACAATGTCCCACCAAGTACAAATTATTTTCAGAAAATCAGAACTGTCTGGATAATGTAAGATTTGTTTTTTTTGACCTAGATGAAGGAGACCTTCAGCAGCATTTTTGTTGAATATTTGTAAAGCAAGTTTTACACTTTGCCTCTCTAAACTTGTAGGAAAAAGTGCCTTCACTGTTAATCCATACCCATATTTTAATAGCGACTCACATTCACATTCATGGAGCTTCTTTAAAGCTCTAAAGCATGAAGTTTTTATGCCTTTTAGACTTTCGAAATCTGGGAAATAAAAACACTGACCATCATTCCGATGATTTATCCAACAATTTCGAATGCATTTTAGAATGTGTACAGAATGCCTTTCTGGATTGCAAGGATGCTGGTACACAATATTTAATTTTGATGGAGAGGCAAACATGGAAACTGCTTTTCGGTTAATAGAATTGTTATAATAAATGTCAAAGCATGTTCTTTTTTCAACAGATACACCTTTTCTAACAACTTAATAGATAAACTTAATGTTTTCTGCATCATCACAAGAATTAACTTCTACAGCACCAATAATCATAACTTGTTCTAAGACGGAAATCAAATCATTCACATGGTTGCATGTAAAAGGCAAACTGAATTTACCAATTTCATTTAACGTTACTTTACCCACATAAGCTGATACACTGAGATCACTGTTGACAACTACTGAACAATGAACTTGAGGAGACGGGTCAAAGCACAAATTCACAAACAAAATTTATTCTCCTGTGTACATAGATTTCGAAAATGTCGGAATATTCTCTCGTTGAATGCACTTCTGCAGTTCACATAGATCGCTGAATGTTCTGGAAGCATCATACAAGAGTTTAGTCTTACTACTTTCAGCCAGTGCTGCTTGCAAATTTTCAATTTCTCTTCTTTGTCGCTTGGAATTTGGAGATTCTCTAGCATTTGTAATTGTTGGTTGCAAATATTCAGGACAGCCTGGAAGTTGAATGGGCACGGCATCTTTCTTCAATCTTGGTTATGCAAGATCAACTGCAATTAGCTTTCCAGTTTTTTCATCAAAAAAATTCAGTTTTACGTATGATGTCCTCATCACGAAAGCGACATTCGCATACCTACATGTAAACCAATACATCTTATTACGTGCGTACACATATTCATTTATCTACAGGTATTTCATTAATATTGGTGTAAAATAATACCAGTTATAAGAACAATTAACTAAAATTGTTTTTACACAAATATTAATGATTAGTAATGAATTATCAATAAATCAGTATAAAGCAAAACAGAATTTATTATATTACAGTAAAGCCCATAAGCATCCTAATACATAAACAATTATAATACAATACATATAGTCTTTATGATATAGAAAAGCAATACATCGCACAATAGCTTACAATACCAATATATGTTTATGGCAACGCTTATGGACTATAATATACTATAATTTACTGTATTTTTTTTTGTATTGTAAACGATACCTTAAAAATTAAAAAAAAATAATAATAAATTAGTTTAGGGGAAACCTAAATTACACAATAACGAATGATTTATTCTAAAAGGGAAGATTTATCCTAAAAAAAAACAAAAAAACGTGTATCCTGACGTGTTTTTTGCCTTCAGATTTATTACAATACTATAAACTCATTCGGAACATACTTCCGAGGTGGGATACGCTTTCACTGTCGGCCATTATTACAAAGCGAAAGTGGCGACAGTGATCAGGCGCGCTTGAACATGATCAGATTTGAAAGCTGATTTGAAAGTTTTTAGATGCAGTGCTCACGTTGATCGATGAACATACGCGGACTGGCAGTCTAAATCGTACCGGGCAGGTACCGGGAAAAATCGGCTAAAGCGGCTCTCAATCACGAGAAAGTAAAGGCATCAGTCCGGCCCACCGGTTTTTTTCCCGGTGACCCGGTGGTTCAATCCGCCGCTGTCGATGAACGCTCACGCTCGATCGCTATCGGAGTGAATTTTTAATTAATAGGGATGTGAATTCATCGATAAATTCATCAATAAATATAAATCAAGGAATATATTGTCACTACTCATTTTATATCGTTGAGAGAACGATATGAAGTAGGTCTAAAATCGTGGGTAGAATGGTGAAAGTGACAAGTGAAATTTTGAAACAAGTTTTTTTTTTATTTGGGCCCACGTGTTGATTCGAAATAATACATGATAGCTCTAGTTTTGGGTAGTTGTTACGTACTGTAAAATCTTGAATAAACGCCCGGGCGCCTATTTGTTTCAATAATCGATTAATCGAGACCCGGCGTTAAGGGCTATTCCCAACAACAGGGTGTCTAATAGGATGCCCCAAAACGATTGCGTAAAATTCCCTGACTTTTCCTTTGGTTGATCATGTAATTTTCCCTGACCAATTTTTCGTTCCAATTTCGCTGATTTTGTAAAATTCCCTGATTTTTCCCGATTACAAAAAATTCCCTGACCTTTCCCGGTCACTAGTCACCCTGCAATAATTCCGACAACGTTTTGAATTGCAATTTAATAAAAAAAATTCTTTAGTAAAACTAAAAATTAATAACTAGATAATATTATCTTCTGGTTCGGAATCACTGAAGATAACTACCTCATTATTATAAAGTTACTCATCATCTTCGATCTCTTGCAAGGTAATGGTTTCTGAATCCCGCATAGAATCACGCAATTTCAGCAATGTATTTAGTTTCATATATATAATGGCTTTTAGTTCTGAATGCTACATCGTATGATTTTCTTTTCCCGGATTCCATGTTCACCTGCACATTTATTTAACCACTGAGCATAAGAAGTAACTTACCGGTACTTAAAATAAAATAAATGAAGTAACAAAAAACTAACCTTAATGGAAAAACGTTTAATAATATGAACGTGAGGAAAAACGCCGGAATTTATATCGATGACCCGAAAAAGACCCGGCGTTTAATCTATTTTTTCACCCCACCCGGCTTTTATTTGAGACCGGCGTGTATTCAAGATTTTACGGTAGCTACTAAAGAGTAAATATAGAGTGATATAGAAGTAATAATCATAAATTTATATGCTAATGAAATAACTGACCAACGAACTGAAATTAGACTTTTAAAGGAAGGGACTAAAATTTTCTTGTTGCGTTAAATGACGGAATTAATGATGTTTGTAATAAATTAGAAGATAAGTTTAGATATGATTTTTTTTTTGTTTTTTTTTGGTATTAAACACATAAGATTGAGAAGTAAAGTCCTAGGCAATTTATAATAATGATTATAAGAAATTAAGTAAATTTTTTGTTGTTTAATAAATATTTTTATTAACTTTTATAAAAAAAAAAAAAAAAGTTTCTATCTGATTGTGTCATTTTGGTATTAGCTAATTGATCACAAGAAAGGAGGGATTAAGAGAGAAAATTCTATTTCTTTTGTTCCATTTGTCATATCAAAGAAATCTAACAAAAAAGGGATATGGTAGTAATATTATTTCATTTGGGAAGGAGAGTAAGTTAATTTCTTGGGATTCATGATAAGAATACACTGTACGTTTAATATAGAAAGGTACAGAATATTAGTATGGTAGTTATATAAGGTTAAAGATAGAGAAATTGTATCACAGATTATCACTGAGTAAAAGGGGAATATTTTTACGGAAGGCATAAGTTAATAATCAGTGGGTTGTTATAAGTTTGTGTTAATCAAGCAGATTAAAGTGGGTAGCATATAACCAGTAGTAATTGAGAGTATGTAGTTCGGAAGACTTTCGAACACTCGAGTGGACGGTCTGATATAATTAGCTCTAACAGGTGTCATGAAAATTTTCCAGGTAAGTAGTGACTGTGTATTTAGAATAAGTTACTCTGGGTGGTTGGATATTCTGTAACGAGCGAACACGAAGGGATAAGAGTGATGAAAACAATCGCTGGTTTAGTTGGAAGTATCATTATAGTCTTGTACTTAAGATAGAAATAGCAAAGAGCAGAACGGAGCTTAGGGAGGCAGAATACTTAGACCTGGGGAACTGTAATTAGTAGCATAATGAGATTCATTTGAATGAACAAACTAGTAAACTGTTGGCTCATCGAGAATTATTAGGAAGCAAGAGAGTTTTACAATGCGATATAAGTGGTGCCACGGCGGCTAGGATAGGAAATCAACCAGTATAATTTATAAGCTAGAAGTGTGTAACTAGTGTTACCTAAAATTCTTATATCTAGAACTAAGCTAATAGCATATTGTTAGGTCACAAACGGTGCCGTGACGATGAGAAGCAGGTGATTAAGTGGTTATAGAGTATTATATTTAAGTGCGGAACTAGGCGTGTGGTATAGCGGAGGCCAGTGGGACGCACACACTCATAAGCTCCGTCACAAATGGTTCTGTGACGGTAAACAAGTAGCAATTAGGTAATTGAAATATATATATATTAAAGTGCGTAACTGAGAGTGTTGCCTACGATATAAGAAAGACTAGAGACACATAACATCGTTCCGTCACAACACAACAAACTAATTTACACTAATGGAGAAATGACCACAAAACGCACCAAGGACTACACAACAAAACTCTTACAACTCCATACACATACACAAAACCCCACCCATCCAATCATAACAATATAAATACCCGTTCGCTGTTTGACCCAATTGATTTAATAAACAATCCTTACTGGCTCTACAGGCAGACAAATATCACTTTAGCCTTTTATACCTACTCATTATATCTGCATATTGGGGTTCTCGCCGGACACATGCAATACTCCAACTGACATGGAATGTCACAACGGATACTGAGAATGGCTTCCTCCCAGAAAATGTCCTTACGTAACATCACTGTTAGTTCACCTTTGCATATATCAAAGAATACAGTTGACAGACATAGTAAAGAAGCTGTTTACCTTATTCACAAGAAAATGAGACGTAAACCGCCACTCACAAAGTTCACCAAAAGAAAGAGGTCGCAGTGGGCTCGTCAGCACATGTCATATGGTGATAAATGGCCGAATTTGCTATTCAATGTTGAAAAGAAATGGAATCTGGATGGTCCTGATGGATATGCTGGCTGCTGGCATGATTTAAGGAAAGAGCCCCGAACATTTTTTAGCTGACAACAAGGTGGATTGGTGATATGGGCTGCCTTTTCATATAATGGTCAAGCGTCCTTTTTAGATAGACGACAAAACTCAGAAAAGTATATAGAGACACTACAAAGTCATTTGATTCCGTTAAGTGAAATTTTGGGAGGAAAGTATTGGATTTTTCAGCACGATAACGCATCCATCCATACATCCACTGCTACAAAAGACTATCTAAACAGAAAAAAATGTATCTGTTCTTGACTGGCCACCGATGAGTCCGGATCTGAACCCCATTGAGAACGTGTGGGGCATTTATCTCGAGAAGTTTATGCCAATGGACGTCAATATATACGTCAATCAATGAATCAAGACATCAATCAAGTATGCTTGGTACAATTTAAATCCTAAAACGTTACAAATTTTGATTCTTTCTATGGAAAATCGTGTATATAATGTGATACAAAACAACGGAAAATCGATATGCTTTTGAGAACCAAGTGTTTTCTTGTAAATTTGAGATTCCCATGCATTCTATATATTTTTGGGACAGTGCTCTTTTCATTTATTTCCTATAACAATACACTAATGTAAGTTAGTCATTTCTGTTAAATCCAAGTTGTGTGTGTTTAATAATAAACTTATTTGAAATATTTTTGTTCCTTTGATATATGCATTGATATCTATAAACGTTTGGGACGGACTGTGTTGCCTCGTTGTCTATAGCTCCTGCCATGATCAATTCATTATCGGCAGAAGTGTAGTCTTTGAATGAAATTTGTTCTAACTCATCTCTTTAGATATTTTTTGCTTTTGAGGATTTCCCATTCCTCAAATCCTTCGAAGTAGTAGTCTTCCTCTTCGCCATTTTCCATCAAATCTGCATTGATAAAGCCAGCCCTTTTGAAACAATTCGAAATAGTTTTCTCCGAGGTTCTCTCCCAACATTGACAAATCTTAGAATCGCATCCAGCACATTGAATGCTGGTTCTTTCTTTTCTTCCCATGCCTTTAAGATGCGCCATGTTAGTGCTTTTTTGCAAGGCTTTAATTACATCCTGATGGAGTGGTTGCAAGTGCGACGTCGCATTAGCTGGGAAAAATTTTACTTCCAAATGGGTAAATATGGGTGAAGTATATGCGAACTACAATCTTCTATCTATATATATAAAGAAGGATGTTTGTGGGTGGGTCTGTCTGTACGTTTTTTATACAAATCTACAGTTTTTTCCGATCTTGATAAAATTTCGCATACATGACCTTCAAAGCATGAGG
>JAHWFO010106706.1:16655-31400 GCA_023313115.1 Rhysida immarginata
GATTTTTCGTAGAATGGATAGTCCCTTCGCTCTATAATGTAGTGATTGAGTTATTATTTAACCAATTTGGTGGTTTAATTTAGCTTTTTGAGGTTGTTCTGTTTACCTACAAGCGTAATTATCCCGGGCAACGCCGGCTCCTCTGCTAGTTATGAATAAATAATAAGGCATTCCGGTTTTGACGTTTTAGCTTTTCATTCCATTTCTGCAGGAATTGCGTTAATATCTGCGCTCTCTAATTAGAAAAATAGTCGCATGGTAAACTTTAAACATTTTTAAATGACAAGGACGATCAAATTTTCCAATAACAATCTGTTTCATTCTTTCCCATTCCAGACATGTTCGTGCACAATAGAACACTTAAATGTTCTTTGCTTCTTTTCCCGTCATGACACTTTTCACTGCTAAAGCAGTGCGTTTTATCAGGCGCCATGTTAAAAAAAACAAAAAAAACAGTTCCATCGACATTGTGAATATTTTTTCACACCAATCAGATACTGCTTCCACGTCCACTGAATTGGCTTCACCATTCATCGTAACAAATTTTGTTATGCCGCTCTTTGAATCAGCATATCTAGCCACTGGAGCAAATAAAATCGTCTATTTTTAATAGTTTCGCAAAATTGTTCGCCTTCTCCCTCATCATATTGCCACTTATCGGGATATTCTGCTCACGAACCTAATGTAATAAGAATAATGGCGCATAACTATTTGATATTGTATTTATTTCGTACATTCATTATAAGAGAAAAATAAAATGTTTTACATACCTGTTTGAACCATTGCAATAAACAGTCATCCAAATTGATGTGAATAGCCTGTCGAATCCCTTTTCTTTTTAAACATAGGTTGTCCTCTGCTTGTCGACGAATTTTCTCCGCATTTTTCATTATCGTCGATAATGTCGATGATGGAATGTTATACTTTTTCGCTACTTTGCACTTCTTCACTGACGAACACTACTTGGTCTAAAATTTCTAACTTTGTTTCGACAATCGACAATCGAACAGCGCAGGGAAGAAAAACAAAACGAGCGGTCCGGAAGCTATGCTTTCACTGCCATACTCGTTCAGTATTATAGCCAAAAGAAATACGCTGAATTAGGAAAGAAGCCAGATGAACCTGGTTAAGTCATCCACGGGATACGGATGAGCCCTTTACTAACAGGACGATAAAGTTGATTGTTGATTGACGATAGGATGTGGAAGAGCTAGGTGATCCAGTAGGGTGGGAAGATCACCTTTTGGATGTCATCGAAGTTGACGTCCAGTATGTGACGAGGCCTGCGATGTCTAAGGAAACTTCTAAAGGTGAGCGGATGCTCTAGAATACCTGCAACCAGAGGATTGGGATGGTCCTTCATCTTCGGAAGAAGCTTCTTCAGCGACTATTTGACGTGGTTTCCAATGGTAGGTATACCGAAATCTTCAGCAATGGAAGTATTAGTTGCTATTCTCCTGTCGAGTTGGGCTATAGTCCTCAGGGTGACGTTTTGGAATGTTTGTAGGTCCTTCCATCTGGATTTGCAGGTTGTAGCCCAGGCAGGCATACCGTACAAAAGAATGGTTCGGATTACCATTTTATATAGCAAAAGTTTGCTGTCCACTCCAAGTGAACTGTTTCGTCCCAGAAGGGCAACCAGACTAAACTTCGCCTTCTTGGCCTTGTTGATAGCATAAGAGAGATGGTCGCCCCAATTCAGCTTGGCATCTATCACAACTCCGAGGTTATTATAGTTCTTTACCCACTCGAGCTCCTTGCCGGATACGAAGATTGGCTTCGGGGGTTTTCTGGTAACGAACATGGCTTTGCATTTATCTACATTCAGGTTTAACCTCCACTTAGCAAACCATTTCTCACACAGATGCACAGCATTTTGTAACCGAGATATGACATGAGCGGGATTTCAGGCACGAGTCATGATGGACACATCGTCAGCAAACGGGTATAATTCGCACTTTGTAAATTCTGGGAAGTCGTGAATGAAGAAGTTGAACAACGCAGGGCCCAGGACAGAGCCTTAGGGAACATCAGCCTTGATGTCACAAGAGTTAAACATGGAGCAGCCAACCCTGACACGAAAAGTCCTGTTCGACAGAAAGGAACTAATCAAAGCGATCAGTTTGTCAGGAAAGCCACAAGTAATCATCTTGTATCTCAGGCCGTTATGCCAGACCTGATCAAAAGCCTTCCTTACATCTAGAAAGATAAGACCACCGTATTTGACGCAATTAGGGTGAGTGTTTAGATCAGCAACAAGTCTCCAAAGCTGTAGTTGACAAGAGTGACCCGGGCGAAACCCGAATTGCTCCTCACGAGCAAGATTATTGGTCACGCAGAAAGCATTAAACCTCCTTAGAATAACACGTTCAAAGACTTTTGATATCGTAGGTAGTAAGCTTATGGGCCTGTAGCTGACAGCGAGGGCAGGGTTCAGACCATGCCTTGGTATCGTAACGATGACGGACTCCTTCCACTTGTCAGGGAAGTATCCATGTCTCCAGCAGTCATTTATGACCCTGGTAATAATCGAGACGGCACTAGGAGGCAAGTTCTTAAGGGCACTGTTTGTGATAGAATCCAAACCTGCTGCTTTCCTGCTTTTAAGATGCTTTATAACGTCGGAGATTTCATTTGTGCTAATAATTTCCTCATGCATAGGAACACACTTGAATGGTTCATAGGAGATACACACATCGTTGACAAGTTGAGTATTTGAGGGACTATCGGGCTTTTCTTCACAAGGTGTGTTAAACTGCTTTTCCAGGGAGTCGGCGATCAGTTGAGCTTTATCACGATCACTGGTGACAACATCACTACCTGTAGTAAGCAGTGGTGGCAAGTTGATGGGTCCGTTTCCTTTTAAGGCCCTTACAGCACCCCAGAGCGAGTTGTCCTGGACTGACAAGGATTTAAGTTTTTCGTTCCACCTCTGACTTCGTAGAGCTTTAATCTCTTCCTGAACTTTGCGAGAGAGCCTGTTATACTTTGTCTTGTAAAAGGGTAGTCGCTTACGCTGCCATAATCTTCTATAGGTATTCCTTTCAAGAATAAGCGCTCTGATGCAGGGAGGAAGGTCGAGATGTTCAGGACGCTTTCGATCAGCAGTGGAGGCACTGGAACAACAAGCCTCATGGATAACACTAGTGATAGAACTAATATTTGTGTTGATGTCATCGTTGGCAATAACCTCTTTGTATGGGATGCTTTTTTCGCGAAGAATATCTCTGAAGAGGTTCCAGTCCTGCTTGGAGCGAAGCCCAATCTTCATATCGATGTCCAAACCCTCAAAGAAAAGTATCACTGGTCGGTGGTCAGAGGATAAGTCATCAACTGTAAATATATTATAGGGCTTGAAGAAACCTTTAAGAACAACAATGTCCAGCACGTCACTAACAGGTGAGTGGTCGCAGTAGTAGGTGTCTTCAAGGGTACCAGCAACAAAGTTGTTAATTTCGTTCAATGTATATCCTTATAAGATATTGCCATTTCGATTGGGGCATTTAGAGTTCCATGCATGATGCTTAGCATTTAAGTCACCCGCCATTACAACCGGAATGGGTCCGGTCAGCAGCTCGTCGAGTTCGCATGGACTAAGCTTGTGCTTAGGCAAGTTATATAATGAGACGAACTTAATTTCGCCTGCGTTAGCATCACTTATAATAACGGAAACGGCTTCCATACCTATATAGTCGGGAGTGATAGTCTCACGATGATCAATGTCGTCCTTGACAATGATTGCTGCTCCACCAAACGCATGACTAGCATTATTACCCAGAGGCCGATCCTTGCGATAGACATGGTAGCCGGGCAATTTGAACGCTTGAGATGATTTCAGGTGTGTCTCGCACACGAAAGCGTTGTCGACTTTCCAGTTTATAAGGAAATTGTATAACTCGATGCGTTTGCGAGCAATCCCCCTTGCATTCCATATATTACAGCGAAGTTTCCCTTGATTAATGGTCCTATATGGGTGTCTATCCATGATTATTAATTAGATTTTGAGATGCAACCTGTGGCACTACTTTTCCACTTTCCTTGTGGAGGTTTAGCCAATTTCCAAGAGTCCTATAAATACTGCGCAGTTGGTTCGGATCAACCATACCTATGTCATCAGCGCTAGATGCGACCGAAGCATAGGTTTTCCTTTCCAGCACTTTGCTGCTTTTGAGCCTTTTTACAAGGGGAAATTTGGGACACTTTATGTAACTAGATGTATGCTGTCCATCACAGCGGATGCATTTAGGGGGGTCTTTACCCTTAACATTAGTGCAGTCCCTCGATTGGTGGTTGCCAGCGCACTTGTTACATCGAGGCGTTTCGGTACAACCTTGAAACACGTGACCAAAACGCAGGCAGTTGTAACACTGCAAGGGTCTTTTGTTACCTCTAAATATTTCTACAGTAACAGCTAGAGGACCGACACGTTTTAAACCTAAAAAGGACTTATTATGCTCAGTATTCTGGAGGATAACCAAAATCATTGGTATTTCTACTGAACCATTTGCTTTTTTAAGCCTTATTGCTTTCTCCGGAAAATAATTAGCCTTCCTGAGGTCTTCTGCAAAGTCTTCGAGGTCATACGTTGTGTCGACATTTCGGACAACGTATTTTAGCATTTTTTTCGGATTTTAGCTGGTTATGCTGGATTTTCAGAACATCATTGCTTTTGACTCCAGAAACTAGAATCTTATAGGTCTCTTCGTCCTGACACTTTATTTTAATGGTATCCTTTCTACCTTTGTGTGCGACGATTTTATCTAGGGGCACATGCTTGGTGATCTCTTCCAGAATCTCCTGAAACTAATATCAGTGGATACAGATTTATTGACTGTGAACTGTTTTCGACATTTATTAATCAATTTCCCTGTCCTCAGTGCTTTATTAATTGTGGATATAATATCAGTGAAAATCGAAGATAAGGACTACGTAGCTGGTGGTTTTTAAAAATTGATTAAAACAACAATAATTTTGAACGTTAAACCTAATTTTCTCAGCTTTCTTATTTTCACATTATCACCATCAGTCTTGGCGTAATATCTTTTTAAAGAATTAACATATCATGAAATTTTTTTTTTCAGTTTTTTCTTACATAATCAAGGAACATAATGAACTAGAATCATTGATATGTGAAAATTAATACTTTTTTGGTTTGAGTTTGAAATATGTATTAAGCAAGATAACGTGACTAAAAATGGTAGAGATATATTCACTTTTTCCCCCCACCTGAATGGATAAAGCTAATTCAATAATTCTAGTTCAGAATGTAATACACATTAAATAGAAACCAGAAAAAAATTTCAACTCAATTGGACTAATAACTTCATCATAAAGTTGACAAGAAATTTATGCTAATTGGGGCTTTTTTTAACACAAAAAAATTAAAAATTAATGTTTTTGTTAATTTAATTTAAAATTTAAGTTCATAGAAATCATATAGTAAAAGGGTGATGACCATTTTCTCTCAAGTTTTCAATTTTGCCTTTTCGAGGGGGATGCTACCCTTAAACGCTCGATGGCCATAGTTTAAGTCCATGGTTAGTGAAGCAAACTGTCATTCTGAAACGGAAATATATAATTAACTAATTGGATAAACTAATTATCAAACACATAAATGGGTAAGCCATTTGAATATCTATTTGGATAAGCTCTTTGGATAAACCATTTGGATAAGATATTTATAAAACGTCTATAGCGAAAACTGTCTTGGGGGACCACCTGCTATGTAGACCACTTTTCTGTAGGAACCAAAATTTTACCTATCAAAGTAATACAATTTTCTACTGTCTAAAAAGGACCACCTGTCTAATGGGGCTTGGACCACAAAACTGAAGCCTGCCTAACACATCCTTATTTTAAAAACCTTGATAAGGGAACCAGAAATTGGTGACATAATCAGATTTTCCAGGGGGAAAAAAATTGAGGGGCCATCCATAAACCATTTGTGAAAAAGGGGGGGGGATAGGAGAGAAACACACGAGGGAGCATCTTAATTAAACGCACGTGCATGGTCAAATTTGTAATACAAAAAGAACTCGTGTATTCTTTTAACGCAATTTTAGCGTGGAAATAATACTTTTCACGCCTTTGTTAGTATTCTCAACATGTGATTTTAAATCCTCGATTTCAACAATGATCAACGTGAATTTCAAAGTAAACTTCTCCACATACAAAGCTGACTGCTTAGTACCACTATACTTTCTTACAATCTTATGGTCATGTAGATTAAGATTGTGTTTTTTAAAATAAGCTTCTGCATATTTTGTTTGATTCAAGTGTTTACCCTTTATACTAAACCAAGAAGCTTGGTGACCACTTGGGAAAATGAATTGGGCTAAGCCGGAAGACAATAGTGAATCAGCCTGTAAACTTCTAACCACTGCAAAATTCACGTTCTGCAAGCACTTTCTTAATCAGAAAAATTGCATTTCTTTCTTAGGTTCGAAATGATCGAAAAGAACCACAAACAAAGAAAAATGTAATGAACTTGTGAGAACATACTTGCAGTCAATCCAACAGACACTAAAGCCAACAACTACAAAAATGCTCAAGAACTTTGGAATAAAGTATATCGCACAATGATGACTACATCTCAACAATTCACAACTTAAACCTAAAAGCAAAAGAATCAAAGGTCCGATCCGAACTCCGATGAGCGAAATTTTTACGTATTGGTGAAAAAGCAAAACCTGCGTCCGAGCCGTCAACAAAGGAGAAAGATTCACCTCAACAAGATGCTGACTGCTCAGTCATTTCTGGACAAAACCACAACCAGTCACGAGGTTTTTGCAGCACAATCTCATCAGAGACAAGGAAACCACGACTAGCCCAAGACAAGGTGCAAGCTGAAATCGTGGAGATTAATGCCAAAATCATGTACCTTACACATCTGAAAGAATCGGGACTGATTACAGCAGATCAAACCAAGGAAGCAAAGGAATTGAAGAGTAAAAAACAGACATTAGGAAAAAAACTAAAGGAATTAAAGTAAAACCAACAAAGAGCAGAGTCGAAGAGACAATAAGAAAAGAAAAATAAAAGAACTTATCGAGGTATATCCCGATATAGCCCCAAAGCTGAAAGTCGTTAGAAACCTAGAAGTTGGACGACCTCGCTTGGAAAGTGAATAATCAGAGCTGATGAAAGCAACGATAAATATTGCTTGTAATGGAGCTGGTGCTGATAGTCGGAGGAGAACAGAAACCCATAGAGCTTGTGTCACGCTTGATGATCTAGTGAAATCGCTTCAAGATCAGGGCTTCACCATTAGTAGGTCTGCTGCCTACTTGCGTTTATTGCCACGAAGAGGCAATACAGCATAAGGAATCGGACACATTTCCACAGTTCCAGTGAAACTCAGCAGAGCAACCAACGACTTAAG
Organism: Rhysida immarginata; assembly: GCA_023313115.1. Lineage (NCBI taxonomy): Eukaryota > Metazoa > Arthropoda > Chilopoda > Scolopendromorpha > Scolopendridae > Rhysida > Rhysida immarginata. The sequence goes on from JAHWFO010106706.1 coordinate 24,037, forward strand.
AAAACCTAACCAGGATTCACACTTTGCAACTGCCACAGTTTCATTCCTTCGTGATTTGTCTGTTCTTCTCGGAAACAACGTTGTATTCTACTTGCTGCAGGATGATAAGGCACGTGCACCCTTGGGTTTACCAGCTGCCAACAACCAGGCATCTATACTGATGCACCTGGAATACAAAATCATGCTGCCTGACCACGACTGGGTTATTGCATCTCGGCACAAATTGATTCCCTCTGTATATGCCGTATGCATAATCAACAATGACGATGGCAAAGTTACCTATTTTGGTCCGACATATCCTGCTATAAGGAGTGGCAAACATGACTCCAGCAATGTTAAAATACACGCAAAAGACTTTGAGCGTTTGACAACCTTGTCATAGTTTGAAAAGGTTTTGATGACTATTAATGGCACCGTGAAACCTGTCATCATTATTTCGATTGATGGTGGGCCCGACGAAAACCCTCGCTTCCCTAGGGTTATGAATGTGGTGGAGCCTTTCAAACAGCATAACACTCAGCTTTTTATCCTGTTCGTGGTTACAAATGCACCAGGCCACTCAGCTTTTAATCCTGTTGAACGTAGAATGGCACCCCTGTTTCATTATTTGGCAGGATTAATTTTGTCCCATGATAAATGCGAACAAAAGATTTTGAACTTGAAAAGAAAAATTTCCAAGCAGCTGGTGAAGCACTGGCTGAAGTGTGGAACTCAACGGTCATCGACGACTATAGTCACTGCAGAGTATATTTCACCTATTTCCGAGGCTCCACCAAAGGCAGTGAAGAGTAGAAACATGCATATATACAGCAATCGCAATATCTGTTTCAGGTAGTTAAATATGATGACACATCATGTTGCAGACCATGGAGATATCACATACACACGATTCTACCTGAAAGATTTCTCCCTCCACCTATTCCTTTGGATCACACTGATCGTGGAGTAGAATTCTGCACGTATGATGAGTCTCTGAAGAAAGACAAACTGCATTTTCGAAGTTTGCAGAATCGCTTGCTGCTCTCAAATCTTGTGCCTCCTTGCCTCGAGTTTGAATCTTTCTTGCCATTTGACATATTCTGCCCATCTTTTCAGTTCAAATTATGTCAATGAGTATGCGTGAAATGGAGGATCTCCAGCGATCGCGATCTTCCGCCATCAGGCGCATGTCCTCCCTGGTAATATCCAAGCGACTCGAACCCACATTCTCCATGTAGTCTAGCCACCTGGTTCTAGGCCGACCCCTTGGTCTCTTACCCACCGGCTTGGAAAATAACAACTGCCTAGGAAGACTAGTTTCCGGCATCCGTATCACGTGGCCATACCAGCGCAACTGAGATCTCTCAATGCGGAGAAGTAGCGGCTCAACACCTAAAGATTCCCTTATTGTACTGCTGTACACACTATCTAGTAGGGTAACACCTGCCACACCTCTCAGAAATCTCATTTCGGCCGCTTGTACCCGCGATCGCACTCTTTCGGTCATTACCCAAGCCTCATGATCATAGGTGAGAATGGGGACAAAGATAGATTTCAAGACGGAGAGCTTGGCTTTCTTACTCAGCTCGCGTTTCGTTACTACGGATCGCCACAGTTCACGTCTGACACGGCTTGCTGCACCGATCCGAGCATCCAATTCTTTCTCCTGCCGTCCATCACTCGTGAATGCAATCCCGAGATACTTGAATTTCTCCACCTGTCTCAATGAGGCTCCCCTAACATGGAGAGCGCACTCAGCAGGCTGTCTTGAAAGGACCAGAACCTCGGTTTTAGCCACACTGATTTTCATCCCAGCTTCTTCACATTTGGCTGCAAACCGGTCTAGTGCATGCTGAAGGTTCGTGCGAGAAGACCCAAGGAGGACAAGGTCGTCAGCAAAGAGCAACCTCTCCACCAGGCAGTCTCCCACACAAACACGCTCATCGCCTCGGCTGCCCCTGTCTATCCAGTCCATAAAGGTAATGAACAAGAGGGGCGACAGTACGCACCCTTGGCGGAGTCCAACACCCACGGAGAACGGTCTTGACTTAATGCCATTTATCCGGACACACATCTCAGAGCTTTCGTACAGAGACATGATAGCAACCAGTAATTGCCCATCCACTCCATACTCTTGCAACACTTGCCAGAGCTTCTCCCGAGGAACTCTGTCATATGCTTTTTCGAGGTCCACAAAGCAAGCGTAGACCTCTTTTGCATACTCCCAGGATTTCTCAAAGATTTGCCTTAGAGCAAAGATGTGATCCGTCGTGCTTCGGCCAGGTCGGAAACCACACTGCTCCCCCGACAGTTTGGAGTCTACTATTTCCCGACTTCTCTTCTCCAGACACTTAGCGTACACTTTCCCAGGAATGCTGAGCAAAGAGATGCCTCGATAGTTGTTGCAATCTCTCTGGTCTCCCTTTTTGAAGATAGGGATCACAATTCCTGTCTGCCATTGCTTAGGGGCCTGTCCAGATATCCAAGCAACCTGACACACTCGAGTCAGCCACAGGATACCATCCTGATTTAAGGCCTTTAACATCTCGGACGGGATTTCATCATCACCTGCAGCTTTGCCAGTCTTCAGGGACTTAATTGCCCATCTGACTTCTGTTTCAGAGATACTACCGTGACTATTCTCCGCTCCAAGGTGCACCTCGTATGCCTCAGTTGTTGTCGTCACCGGATTAAGAAGAGATGCAAAGTATTCCTTCCACCTATGCAATACGCTCTCCTCCGTTTTCAGAAGCCTCCCATCTGAACTCTTAATAGTTTGTGATGAAAGAGACTTCTTTCCACGGAGGCGGCGCACGGTCTGCCAGAATACCTTGTTTGCTGAACCATAGTCTGCCTCCAATTTCTCCCCGAACTTCTCCCAGGTCTTGGCTTTAGCTGTTGATACTGTCTTTGCTGCTGAATTTCGCGCCTCAGTGTACCGCACTCGACTCGAAGTTGACTTATTTTCAAGCCATAGCAAACAGGCTTCCTTCTTTGCCTTGACAGCTTCTTGGACTTCACCGTTCCACCATCCAGTTCTTTTCTCACCGCCCTGCGCCACACTCAGCCGCTTACGACCACAGCACAATGCAGCCGAAGTAATCACAGCAATTTTAAACAACTGCCACTCCTCTTCAACAGTACCACGATCACTGGGTAGTTCTTTGAAACTTGAAGATATGTTATCTGCAAAGGTCTTCCTCACAGCTCTATCTTCCAATGCCTCCCATTTGATGCGCCAAGTTTGTCTGAACCTAGTATTTCGCTTGGTTGGCATGGATTCAGAGAACCGCAAAATGCAGACAACAAGGTGGTGATCAGTTGATAGTTCTGCCCCTCTTCTAACACGAGTATCCAACACTGATCGGAATAAGTCGGCTGAAACAATTACAAAATCAATCAGTGACTTCTGGTCCATTGCATCCCTTTACCAGGTATACTTATGGACATCCTTGTGCTTTAAGAAGGTGTTTGTGATGGAAAGTCCATTGTTGCAACAGAGATCCAACAAGCACCTCCCATTCGCATTTAAATCGGGGTCACCATTCCTCCCAATCACGCCTTTCCACGTTTGGTCATCAGACCCTACGTGTGCATTGAAGTCGCCCATCAGGATGACAGAATCTGCACTCCCTCTCCTGCTAAGAGCAGCATCAACTTCATCTAGAAAAAGTGGGTACTCTGTGACTGCATTCGGAGCATATGCAACGAATAGAGAGAGAGAGACCGTTTCCCTATCTGAAGCCTCAGGAGACACAGTCTTCCACCTAAAGGGGTCCAATCTGCAACATAATCTGCCAGCCGGGGACGTGTGAGTATCCCCACTCCCGCCTGGGCAGTCATGTTAGGGTCGACACCAGAGTAGAAAAGCTTCCGCCCTCCTTCTAAGTCTACAGTTCCAGAACCCGGACGTTTCGTAGAGGTAATACCTATGATATCCAGTCGATACCGTTTGGCTTCCTCCACTAACTCTGATTCCTTTCCTGTCATGGAGAATATGTTCCAAGTGCCAATTGACAGCACCCGATCCCGTTGTCGCACAATTGCAAATGAAAAAATTAAGAATCTATTATTCCAAACAAAAAAAACAACAAAAAACCAAAGAATTCAAGAGGTTCTACCCCCCCCCCCCCTACTTCGTCAAATAACATGTCAAAGGATTCATCATAGACTACTGATACATCAAAGCCACCTGACTTTTTTTTTTTTTTGTTAGTCAAAATCAACAATATCTCTATCCAGCGAAATGTCATCTTATTGTCATTTTCATTTTTATTTTTTAACTGTAATTAGCTTTTTGCTTGCTTTTAATTAGCTTTTGTAATTGCTATTTCGTTACAATACAATTGGTTGAATGGATGTTTTCATGTGTATGAATTTTTTTCCACATTAAGAATGCATAAAAACATGTAGATTTAGTAAACCATACTTTATTCCATACGAATATTAATTAAAAAATTTATATAAAAATAAAATAAAAGCTAGTTGGAAATCAGATTTAAAGTGCTTTTAGCCTACAAAGATTTTCTTAGTATACAAAGAAAACAGGTTGGGGGTAGGGGGATTACAGTTTGCGTTAATCCTTTGATATTATTTACTGTCTAACCCTTCTGATCTAAATTAGTTTTTGGGTTCACTCCACTTTGGCCCAGTGAAGTTGGCCCCTTCTACTTTCGCCCGTTCCACTTTCACCCCCAGAAGTCCACTTTCGCCCCGGCGCAATTATATGGTAATTTCACTTTCGCCTGTATATTTTATCAAGGCCCTGAAGAGAGGCTAAGGCTATATGCAAATAACTTGAATATAACATAGCCTATACCAGGGTTTTCAAACTGTGATGGTACTTCAAGCCATGTCAAGTGGTGGTATTCGTATCGTTCTTTATTTTCCACGAATCAATGTTTTTCACGAATAATCACCCAATTGTTTTAAGTGGTTTTTAGTGGTAGGCGATTCTCAAAAAAATTGAATCTTATATATCCCTGGAATCGATTATTGCGAAAAATTGAATCTATTTTAAAAACTATTAAAATTAAATCTGTTTATTGTAATTTATTTCCATGGTTAAAAGAGTAGCAAAATAAACACACAGAAGAAGCCATTCATGAATTTTTAAGCAACAGACATTCATAACAAACATGTTGTGACGCAGAAACATTTTAACAATGTATTGTGAAGCAGATAAAAAAAGTCAGATTGATTGATTTGGCATTATGGAATCGAGTTTCGGAATCGGGAATCGCCCACCACTAGTGGTTTTATACCTTGTATTTATTTAAAATGCTTCTTTAATTAGTGTAGTATCACTATAACGTCATAATTATTGTGATTATAGATTGATTTTTCTTCAAAACAGCACGAACGTTTGTTAACAATTCATTGACAGTGGTACTTCAGTTTACTGCCCTCGTGGGGTGGTACTTGTTCAAAAATTTTTGAAAACCGTGGGCCTATATAATTTTTGAATAATCAGGCTAACGACTACTGTACAGTCCGTAACTTGGGGGTACCCAAAAGCAACCTCCACACACGCCCGAGAGCAATCACGGGTTCGAGACCTGTTAATGAGAGACGACAACGGAAATTGTGGGGTTAAAACGAGCAACAAAAAACAATGTTGCCATCATTTATTCACAGGAAACACAAATATATACATTGATCTAATCCAATAGGTCAGCAACCATAAACGATAGGGGCCCCCTACTAAACTCTTAGGTTTTACTTAATTTAACCTTTAAGCCTCTCTACCTTGGCAGGCACTCTGTCCAGGGCCGCCGCCAGGGGGGGACAAACGGGACTCTAGTCCGGGGCCCCAACGGAAGGGAGGCCTCGTCAGCTACGCTTGGGAAAAGGCATCAGGCACGAGGCAGAGTCCAGAGGGGCCCACACGTACCCAGTTGTCAGGGGCCCAAACATTTCTGGCGGCTGGCCTGCTCTGTCATCTATGATTTCTGCCTGTGGCTTGACAAGGTCTGCCTAAAATGTGCTGAGCTCTTAAAAGAAAACCTTAGCTCTCTGGTGCTCAATCTTTAGCTGTTGAATGTGTCAGAAATCCACCTGTGATATTACTACATCACCCACGACGTTTTCCTTAAGGAAAACGTCGTGTGCACCCTTTATTTTATGCGAATTAGAAGGGGGGGGGGCATAATAACCCTTCTCCAGTCCCTAGCATGGACTAAGACACACCATGTACCTTCAACACCAAGCATCTGTCAAGACCTTTCCCAGAAACGAGCCACTGAATAACACACATTCAGTGCCTATGAAAATGTGGCTGCCAACAGCACTCAAGCAGAGCCACCAGCACTAGGAAAATGCTCTACTCCTACACAGGGAAAAACAGTTGAGCTAGGGCAGAACACTTGTGCCACCTCACACCAGACTTCAAAAACGGTTATCAAGAATTTAAGCATTAGTTAACGGAGCTACAACACAACGTTTATAATGTGCACCATTCCATTCAGAATGCGCTTCAGTTCGAACAAAGACTTTTCCGAGTTCCATTGCACAGCTTAAAACACAATGGGTTCGTAGATTTCCCTGGCTGAAAGCACGCTGGCTGCAGTCACTCGAACATGCCAACGTTCCCACGATAAACTTCCTGGGGCCTGTCAAAATAATTTCTGAGACAACTCGCCAATCGGCGAAAGACAAAATCCCACGCAGAAATTCGAGTTAACCCGACTTCGCTGCCAAACACGTCGGGCCAGGAGAACGCTACTGGCGTGGATCAGAACAAGAGAACATCAGCGGTTCACCTTAGCAGAGATACTCACGGTGTAAAACGAACGAAGACAATGTCATTAAAACTTCAAACTGGTTTCAATCATGAATTGAATTAAATCATAATTACAAGTTATTTTACAGTATAACCAGTGCAAGCTGATCAAACGATCCATTTCTCGATAAAACACCATCGGGAAGAAATAGGCTTACTTTAAACCTATATTTTTGTTTACCCATCCAAGGGAAAACAAATGAGCATCCCGATCGAAAAAAAAATTTTTTCTATATATACATAACAAATCTATATCTCTATCTCTCATAGATGCTAAAAACAACAAAGCAAAACTCAATAATTACCCAACGTGTCAGCATTTGAGAAATACTGAGAATTTCATCTCTCTCGACAATGCTAACTCATTAGGAGAGCTAATTGTTGGCGTTTCTAATATTTCACTTAAAACAAAACATTTAAACATTTATTGCGAAATGACAATCGTTACACGAAAAACAATCAATCAATCAATAAATAAATAAATAAATAAATAAATAAATAAATAAATATTATAGGATGCAGATAAAATCCAAAACCAATGTGGTTAAATTAATGGCAACACAGAAAAATTACCGTAGATAAAAAAAAAAAAAAAAAAAAAATA
>JAHWFO010106706.1:31800-60440 GCA_023313115.1 Rhysida immarginata
ATTTAGATAAGCTAATTGGTTGAGCTACTTGGATAAACTAATTATCAAACAGCTACCTATATGGATATGCTAATTGGATAAACTATTTGAATAAGCTAAATGGATAAGCTAATTGAATAGCTATTTGGATAAGCGAATTGAATAGCTTTTTGGATAAGTTATTTGAATAAACTAATTGAATAAGCTAAGTTGGATAAGTTAAATAGACATGTTAGGTGGATAAACTAAAAAGATAAGTTAATTGGATAACTAATTAGATATGCTACTTTTCAATCAGCAATTTGGATAAACTAATTATCAAACAGCTAAATTGATAAGCTATTTGGATAATCTAGTTATCAAACAGCTAAATGAAAACAATCAGCCATGTTGGCCGAAAATTTAATTGTAAAAAACTAACCAACACAATCCTCGTTACTCGTGTTGCATTCAGTTAGTTAACTGAGACTTAACTAGGGTTGGTACAACATTTCCCAGTTAAGTTCCTTAACTGAAGATTAGACCTGTTTTAACTGATATTGTTGCAACCGGTCGATAGCAGTTTTTACTACACTAAAGCCAACACCCCTGAAAAAGAATAGCGTCCCAGAACCCAGTCGTGACAGAGCTGGATCTACAGTGAGGCAATTGAGGCACTCACCTCGGGGAACAGTTGTAAGGGGGTGCCAGATTGGAGGTATTTTATCTCAAATATATTTTTAACTTTTTATTTTTTAACATTTTTTTATTGCTTTCCATTGTTTTTCAATTTTACATACTTTTTTTTTTCATTATTTTTAATTTTAACATTTGTAAACATTACATACATTTACAGTGGCGGATCTTGAACTTGGTCAAGGGGAGAGCTGATCAGGTGGTTTGGCTAATATGTTATAAGTTATTTCAAATAACCACCCCCTCCCTCCCCAGGAAAATGATGGTCCTGGGGTCTTTCCTATACTGAAGTTTGTAAATGTAAATTTGTAAAATTTTTGCAGTATTAAAAATCTTTACAATTTATGTAACTGGTGTAAGTTTAGGACCAATGGGGGAGGCTATAGCCTCTGTTGCCCCCCCCCCCCCCCCCTTAAATTTGCCACTGATTTATCCTGAATTACTTTTCAATAATTAGCTAATAATTTTAAGTTTTGATTTTTGACATTGATAATATTGTTTTTTTTTAATTATAAGTCTCTGATAAGTCTATAAATCACAATAAAATAATTGGAAATTTACAGATGGCTTCTAAAACACCCAATGATGCTCAATACAGGAAAAAACAAAGATTGAAAAAAGAATTAAATCAAGAATGTGCAACTTCGTTGCATAAATGGTTATAAACATGCAGTACTTCCTCCGATATGGCAATTGATTCAACATTGGATACTGCAAATTTAGAAGTGCTTAATAGGGAGTGCAAGTGTGACGTCAGTGCTTGGAATTCTTCAGTCACGTGACTCGATTTGGTTCCAAACAAGTCTTCTCGCTTCGGGATTTAACATGGTTCCAACGTAGGGATGGAATAAAATCGTTTTGTATAAGCCCAGTGTTTATAACACATTTAAGATGTGAAATTGTTTAGTTCCTCACTGCTCAAGAAGGAGCCAAAATAGCGATTTAGACATCTATCGTTTTCCCAAAGAAAGAAAGATCCGCGAACGATGGCATTCTTTTGCTAAGTGATTAAAAGTGATTAAAAAGCGTTCTAATATTAATGTATAAATTATATAATGGGATTAAATGTCTTAATAATTGTATCAATTACACAAATTAACATAATAATTTAAGAGATGTCATTTTTACTGGCCGCCCGCTTCAACGTTACTAGTACGTACATTGCGTGGTTCCAATGTTTGGAACCAGCGATCCCATTTCCTAGGCTCTCGGCCCGTTCATCGCGCAAATGACGTCAGCTGTGACGTAGTCACTTGCACTCCCTATATGTTAGAAAACACTGTATGTAATTTACTTGAAAGTGAATCTACAAAACAACCTGAGAATGAAAAAGGAGAGGAACATGCTTCTATCTATTTAAATGATCCACCATTCTGACCATTAATACTACAGAGGTGGCACGGGTGTTTGTCACATGGGTGGTGGCGTGCGGTCTGTGAGACCCCATTTTAAAATTACTTTTTTTTTAATGTTCAAAAATGTAATTCATGAGTTATTTTTTATCAGTCACTTAATTTACCTCATTATTAACAGAAAACCTCAAAAAAATTTTCAACTTATCTAAAAAACGCAACTTGTAGAAAGAAAATTAAAAATCCTTCTTTTTGCGTCAAAATTAGACATGAATATTTCAGGAAAGGCATTTATAAAAATAAAATAGTTAAAAATTGATACTTTGCACTATTTTTATTTTTCCTACATATATACTTTCCTACATAAAAGAAAACCATTATAAAAATGAATAATAGCAATCATTTTCCAGAGGATAAAAATGCCTAACTTTTTATTATAAAAAACTATAAAATAATTTTTCTTGATATTTAAAATTATTTTATTCAAAATTAGTATAAACGGAGGTTAAATATATATAAAACTATATTTATAGAAGAGTTTATTGTTCTTGAAATTCAGAAAACTGCATTAGTATACGAGGGGTGATCAAAAAGTAATGTCGTGTGATTTTTTTTTCTCTAAAATCATGACCAGGAAAAAAATAACCACATGTACATTCGATAGAACAGTTCAACTTTTATTTTTCCCACAATCTCTAAGCTGTTTGAGGCAACGATCCCAGCGGTGGATAAATTTATCCACGCCCTGTCGATAAAAGTCTTCCAATTGTGTGTGGGACCAGTTGTGAACTGCCGTTGACATCGTTACGGAAATGTTCACCGGCCAGTGACTTCTTCAACGGTCTGAAGATATGGTAGTCACTGGGAGCGAGGTTCGGGCTGTATGGAGAATGAAGCAATGTTTCCCAGTTCCATCGCTGCAACAGGTTAGTGACCCGTTTCGCTGTGTAAGGACGAGCATTGTCGTGGTGCAGCACGATGTCCTCCATTGCCAAGTCAGGTCTTTTTCTGCGTATGGCCACTCGAAGATTCCTTAATATGCCTCTGTAGTATTCGGAATTGACTGAGGTATGCGGTGGAAGAAACTCAAGCAGTAACGGACCACGGCAATCCCAAAAACATGTCAACATGACCTTACCGGCTGATGGCACAGTTTCGAACTTTTTCGTTGTTGGAGATGAAGTGTGTTTCCAAACCATCGATTGCATCTTGGTTTTGAGCGTGTAATGGTGGACTCATGATTCATCGCCTGTGATGATTCGATCCAAAAAATCCTTACCTTCCTCCTGGTATCGGGTGAGATACAGCAAACAAGCATCGAAACAAGCACCTAGATGTTCGGCCGTCAATTGGCGTGGCAACCATCTGCATGACACTTAGTGAAATCCGAGATGCTCATGAACAATGTTGTATGCCGTCCCATGTGAAATGTCTAACATTGCAGCAATTTCTCTCACGATAATCTGTCGGTTCTCCCGCACCTGCGCTTCCACATCGGCAATGTTGCTGTTAGTCTTGGATTCCCGTGGCCGGCCAGAGCGATGTTCGTCCAGCAGGTCCTCTATTCCTTCTTTAAAAGCCTTGCACCAACACTGTACTGTTCGGAGCTGCACGATATCATCTCTGTACACCGACACAATTTTCTTATGGATGTCGACTGGTTTCAGTCCTTTTGCGCAAGAAAACTCGTAACACTCCACTCTCAAAAGCACTGGACGATGAAATGAGAGCCGCCATCTTGTTTGGACTGTCATGTTGCTAGTGCTTGGCAGATGCAGACGTCACTAACAGGAAACATTAACAATAAACCAAACTAACTTTTATATATTGCAATTTTCTCATATCTGCCGTCATTTTCGAGAAAAAAAATACGCAACATTACTTTTTGATCACCCCTCGTACTTGCATTATTATGTGCGTTTCTCTCCAAATATTTGAAAGATGCAGACTTTAGAGAATCTATGTCAGATGGGATAGAAAATTTTCCAAAGAATGGTTTTTAAAAAAGAATCCAAATGGAGAGGTGATAAACCGTAACTGGCTTACGTACTCCAAGTCTTCCTTATCAGTGTTCTGTTTTCCATATAGTCTAGTAAATTTTTTTTTATTTAATGGGTAACTGTTTCTGAGTTTATTGCATTTCTAATAGCAGATTTTCATATTCTGTTTATCATAATGTGGGGATGGAAGAAGGTGCCATTTAGCAATGTTGCCTCAGGTGTCAAATTGCCTAAAACCGACTCTGACTCATGAGGCTACTTTTAGTTTATGTTGTGATGGATGTACTGTAAACTAATAATACAAATTAATAAAATTTTAAATTAACGTACGTAAGCAAATATTTAAGAAAAAGATTTTAATATCAATTATAATACACTGTCATATTACTGAATTATGACCACCCGCTTAGTAATGGGAGTAGCCACCCTTCGCTGCTATAACTGCTGCTAGGCATCGTGGCATGGATGCAAGAAGTGTGCAGTATGTGTCCGATGGTATGGCAGTCCATTCCGTTTGAAGCGCTGTCCACAGAGCTTCGAAAGTCATAGGTGGAGGATCCAGCTGCCGTACATGGCGATCAAGGTGCTCCCACAGATGTTCGATTGAATGGATGTCCGGCGAATTAGCGAACCAAGGGAGCACTCGAAAGTCAGTAGAGTGTTCCTCGAACCAATCCAGGAGACGTGCCTTGTGGCAGGGTGCATTATCCTGGTGGAACACACCATCACATCAGACGAACATCAAGAGCATGTATGGGTGCACCTGGTCCACTACGATTGACAGATAGCCACAGGCATTCAAATTACCCTCGAGACGAACCAGTGGACTAACAGAAGATCCCCCACACTTGCACACGACCCCCACCAGCCTGTTTCCGGCCCACAATAGCTTCCTGCAGTCTCTTTTCATGGCGTTTATGATGCACTCGCCATTGCCCGTCAATCTTATGGAGCAAAAACCTTGGCTCGTCGGAGAAGCCGACCTTAGCCCACTTGTCTGTGGTTCAATGGCGGTGCTCACGTGCAAAGTCTAGGCGTCGTTGACGATAACCTGTGTTCAACATGGGTGCAGCAACCATATGCGTCGACCGTCCAGGCCCATCCGTAGCAGGGTGCGTTCAACGGTAATGTCGGATACACGTCTGTTGGCACCACTGTTGAATCTGGTGGTCAGTCGATTGACTGTGGCTCTCCTGTCACCTTTTACGAGTCGTCGTCGTAGGCGCCGCTCACCCCGTTGGTCGATGGCTCGTGACCCTTTACAGTGATGGCGTCGGGACGCGATTTCTGTCCACTCTTTGTACACCTTCACTACAGCGGTCCGTGAACAGTTCACCAATTGCGCCGTTTCGGAGATGGTGCCACCCTTGCTGCGATAGCCTATTATCATCCCTTTTTGGATGTCTGTTAAATCCGGACATTTACCCATCTTGAGGCTCGTGCACCTGCCGTTTGATGCACCAGCTTTAAAGCTTTCTCAGCCTGTTATGCAAATTTTGCAACGTGTAATCGTTGTTGGGGCGAACCATGAGTGTGCTTTGAAGGGGTGCTGGTCATAATTTATTGATATGAGAGTGTATATGTTTCAAAAATTAACAATATTATTGTTGTCAAAATTTGAAATATGAAAATGCCCAGTAAATTTTTAAAATATTTAGTTCATCTTTTAAAAAGCTTCATTTCAATATAAACTTTTTAAAAATTGCTTATAATTTCAAAAAAATATATATATATTGAAATATAATGACTGAAGAAGATGACATATTTTCACTTAAAGATAAATTATTTTAAGAATTTATTTATTTGAAAGTTTTTATTTACACATAAATGATTTACAAACTGTATTATATCTATAAAAACGAAAATTATATCTGTTAATTTGTAAAAAAAATTTTTTTTGAACAAATACTATGAGTTGAGATAAAAATTACTTTTAGTGTTATATTTAAATATTCTCAACGTTTTTGAAACTGTATTATTATATACGATTCACAAATACAGAAAAGCCAGAATTTATGTATTGTCTGGACCAATCAGATTACAATGCTTTCTTTTATAAAAGTGGATGACCCAAATTTTAAGAAATAATTAAATTTCTATTTGGAAAAAATTTTGGCAATAAAGACTGTATCTCCTGTCTCTTCCTTCAGTCCTTTTATCATTTTGAAATATAAATAAAATTCTGTTGTTAACTTTGATTAACCTTCTTAATGCATGAAATTATTTTTGATAAATAAAACAAAATTTATTATATTTAAATATTTAATTTTTATTATCAAAGCACAATTACAATAGGATAATCCCTTTCTTTAGTTTTTATATACTGCCAAATTTTACAAAGATAAACTTTAACTTATGTTTTAATTCCTTTTTTTATGCAAACAAACGAGATAAAATAGTGCTAGCGCTTGGCTAGAATTTTGCCATTGTGGTTCTCTTGTCAAAAGTCCACACCGATATTCAATGCCTCACACACTCTATTATAACCTTGCCTCACTTCCTTTTACTGTTGAGGTTGCTCTTGCATACTCGCTGTCTGCCTGCGAGAGCGAAATTCTAGTATCAAGAGTCTCTTGGCACCTCCCCACTTTTCTTGCATGCAGTAGTGGAATGCTGTTTTAATCCGATTGCCCAATTTGATGACATGGACAGCAAAAACCTCTATTTCCGCCTTATTGCTATCGTAGTTTTCATATAGTGGAAACCACCCCTGGACTATTCCCAAATGGTGTAAAATATTTCGAGAAGGAAGACTTAGCCTTGTCGATAGACAGTGTTCTGGCTGACCTGTGTCAGCGGCAACATCAGCCATTATCAAGGACTTAGAGAGAAAATCATTGAATTTCCTTGAAGGAAGTGAGTGAAACATTTCACGTATCCTATGGATCTGCATGGGATAAGGACTGTGAGAAGCTTGGATACCGCAAAGTCTATTCGCGTTGGATTCCAAAAAGTCTGACACCAGACCAGAGATGAATTACATCGTCTGCAGCAGTACAACCAGGAGGAAAATGAGTTTCTGAATTGCTTCGTTTCAGGAGATAAGTCCTGGATTTTGCACTTCACACTTGACCCTAAAACTGCAAACATTGTCGGGAAACATCCACATTTTCCAGTTCGCAAAAAATTAAAAGTTTTCCTTCAGCTCGGAAGATTATATTTACAGTATTTTGGGATATGCAAGGCATCCTGTTCGCAGAGGCCCTGCCTCTTGGGTCAACTGTCAACACTGCTACCTATTGTCAAACATTGATTAAAGTGCGGTGTCTATTCTGGATAAGTGACCAGAAAAAGAAGACTATATTAGACTTCTTCATGACAATGCATGCCAGCATATGGCCAATGTCGTTAAAGCAAAACTGGTCTGTTTTGGTTAGGAGGTTCTGGACCACTCAGCCTACAGCCCAGACTTGGCACACTCGTACTACACCTCTTTGGTCACATGAAGAGATTTCTGGGTGGTCAAAGGTTTGAGACTGACAAGGAACTCAAATCTGCCTTGGCTGTATTCACAGCCGATGGGAGTTCTATGAGCACAGGGTATTCTATGGTGCAGCTTTGGGATAAATGCCTAAATCATCAAGGTGCCTATGTGGAAAAGTAGATAAAGACATTTAGTTTCAGCTGCATAGTTGTTTGACTGTATGTTTTGTAAGTTTCTTTGAAAAAAAATAAATGGTGTTACTTTCTGATATCTCCTCATAATAAAATGATGTTCACATATGCAACATGATTCAGGTTGAATCACAATTCAATATATGTTTTAATCATGTTGTTTAAAAAAGTTTTAAAGATGTTATGACACGTGAAGACAAAGTTCTGTCATTGTGGAGCAGACCTTAGTGCCAACATCAGACATGACTTTTGTGAAACTATCATGAAGAAATTTCCAGGCACTGAAAAAAGCATAATGATAAAGAAATACAGTACTTTGAAAAATAATTGATGGACCTTTGCCTATTTTGTAACAGTAAAAATTATTAAAAATTAAAGTCCAGGTCAACAATCCACATAACATACTTGTATTGGTGTATCAATTTAATATCATGCCTATTGAAAAAATTTTTTGTACTTCTTTTTTAAATAATGATTTCATATATTTTGTTTTTTAGGGCTGTAGTATTTGCTGTGATAAGTTTGACAAACTTGATGATATATCACGTCTTCAAAAATGCCAACATGTGTTCCATAAGCCTTGCTTAACTGCTATGTACGAGTGTGGTTTGAAAGTAAGGACATTTTCCCATTCTTTTAATTATAATATATATTTAACTGTAGGATAATTATTTTCATGCTCTAAATTTCATTCAACCCTCATCTATATTATATTCAATTTCTATACAGTCAATCAAGCAAGAAAGCATGAAAGAAATTAATATTGAATTATACCCTGTCTTTCTAAAAATAGTTAAAAAAGCTGCTATCAACTCCACCATGGCTCAACTGTTCATTGTAACGAATTTTAACAATACTCGGAATGAGAGAAATAATATTTCGGAATTAAAAAAAAAAAAAAAAAATAAATAAATAAATAAATAAATAAATAAATGAATAAATAAACTGGAAACAGGCTTTCATTCTATCTGAATCTCACAATGCCGCTTGTCTAGACACTGCAAACATGGGTAGCTACTGATTTTAAACTCAAAATTTTAGAATGTGTAGGGAATGGTAAAACGAAAAGATTTGTTGCTGAAAAGTTTGAACTATCTCGATCAACTTTATCAAGTTTCTTCAAAGATAAAAGAAAAAAAAAAGATATTCATTCTTATATTGCAGTAGTTGATACATGTAATTATATGGTAGCTCATGAATGAACTGATGCAGGTATTTTGGAAAATGTGATGCAGCCTGAAGACTTAAATCTTGATGATTTTCGTCTGATGATGAAAATAAGTGACATTTGCTGTTTTTCTAATAAACAACTTTGTCTACAGTTTCAACTATGAAACAATAATCAACCGAAAGAAAATGTTCCTGATTCTAGGTAAAATTGATGACATTAAAGCACATATTGCAATGACTGCTTGCAAATGTCATATTTAGGAAATAAATAATTTTTTGATCAGTTTTATTTTTTATTGTATCCCGGTTATAACGAATTTTCATTATAATTGAACTAAAGTCAGGGGTGTGAGAGTTGGCCACTTCGAAGGGATTTAACTATGCTAAAATGAAGGAATGAAGGGTATTAATCCTCTTCCTCTACCCCCACCCCCCAAGTTCAAGAAGGAGAACAGGACCAATAAATACCTTTCACTCCCTCATTTTAGCATTGTTAATCCTCATACTTGCCCTATGAAGTGGCCAGCTCTCATGCCCTTGACATTAAATTTTTTGGTCCCTAGCTGTTTCTTATAACGCAGGTCCACCTGTATAAACAAGATGTTATGTAATGATATTTCATTTATTTAATATGTTTAAAATTGACCTATTTCTGGATTCTTCATATGCTTGCATTCAATGTTCTAATGGGGAACATGCATGGTGTTTGTTTTTTTTTTTTTAAATAACAATTGTTTTTTATAGATATGGACATGCTGAACATGAAAATTTTTGTCAAAAACGCTAATAACTTTTAAAAATTTATTAAATCTAATTTTAAAAACTCGAAACCACGCCCCATTTGTAAACAATTTCTAAGAGCTTCAAAATATATTTTAATATCACTGTAAACCTTAAATTCGGGAAGAAAATATTCCCATTTTGAATATAGAGTGGGTTTATAATTTTCTTTAGTGGAGATGTGATTGGCCATGTTGCTTTGTATTACAGATACACTGGTTTTGACTTTATTGATTAAACGAAATGTAAATCCTCCCACATGAAATATGACAGGTATCTACTGCACGAATTGTAAAAGTGTATTATGAACAATTTTTTTCTTATATGTTTAAAGAAATAAATCGTAGTGGCAAGCCACCACATATGCCCTTTGAAGAAAGGTGATTGTTCACTGCTTCAGACAGTATATCCGAAACTAATAAAAGCCGATCGTGTATTTTTATTAAGATTTAAAATAAATAAAACTAACTTTCGGGAATGCATTATACAAAAATATATTTAAGCGGCTACTGATATGCTTAAATAGATTTTTGTATAGTATATTTCCGAAAGTTTGTTTTATTTTAAATCCTAATAAAGTGAAATTGTAAATTTTAGTGAACATTGTAATTGAGGAAATAGCAAATAAGTTTTTAAAAAACGAAGTGTATATTCGTCCGGAATTTCCGTATTGGGAATTAAGTCCACTATTCGTCCGCGAATACGTGCGCATGCGCTCACAGCGGAATTCCGGTGTTCTTGCGCATGCGTATTACTTCTGCTGGCACACCGTGTGCCGCACACGGCCGGCGAGTAGATGCAGTAATCGGCTGTGTGAATTAGTGATTTTATTTGTTCTTAAATTTGTTTCAGATGCAGAATGTAATGTTCTCTTAGAAGAAAATACATTCAAAGGGTTACTTTTCCAAACCGATGAAATGAAACATAATTTCAAAACCTTTCCGGAATTCATTGGTGTTGATGCAAGTTATAAGCTTCTAAATATACGAACACCAGTTAACCTGATCCATATTGTAGACGGCAATGGCTTCACCGAAGTGGTTGCTGTATGCCTTCTGGTTTCTGAGGACAGGGAAGGGATGGATTGGTTTTTAAAAAACTTTCACCAAAATTAATCAGCAGTATACCAACACTAATTGTATTATGGCTGACAAAGATTTAAATGAAAGGCATGTTCTAAAAGATAATTTTCCTAATGCTAATGTTCTCATTTGCATGTTTCACACGTTAAGGATATTTAGCAGAGAGGTCACATGCTCTAAACTGAATATAACTCCCGGGCAGAGAATGACATGCCTGCAACTGTTGCAAAAAATGGTTTATGCATCATGTTATGATGAATATGATCGGTTGTATTTGCAATTTCTGTCTATGCCACCTGCTGTTGTGGAATACTTTAATAATAATTGGCATAATATAAGAGATGAGTGGTCACATTGTGGGTGTTTATGGGATGGGAACTTTTTAATTACAACGAATAATAGACTGGAATCAATAAACGGCAAGCTTAAGTCAGTGATATCACTTAACACTGATTTAATCACTTTTGTTCAACAGTTTTTTATAATGCATAATACTTTATGCCAGGAGCTCACACAGCTGATGACAGAGAATCTTGCAAGAAACAAAATAAGTTCGTCACTGTCTGCTGATGAAACATTATATTTAAACTGGCTGACTGAATAATGTATTTACATTATTTATCCAAAATTCCGTACGTTTTGTGTTAACATTATTTGTCCGGAATTCCGTACGATTTGCATTAGCGCTGTTCATACGGAATCCCGCTGTAAGCGCATGCGCACGAATTCGCGGACGAATAGTGGTCTTCATTCCCGATACGGAATTTCCGTACGAATATACACAGCCTTTAAAAAAATGCTATTCAATGTCCTCCTCCTCCTAATCTTCTTTGGAAACAACCCCCCCCCCCTCAATAATATTTTATTGACAAGTTCTTGGCTTTTTAAATGATATAAAGCATATGTGCTTTTATTTAATTACATACATGATATGCATTAAAAATATTAAAGAAAAAACCTTCGTCGAAATGGTCTTCGCAAAAATACATTGTCGATTTCTCTGATAGTGTGACGAGTGTTATCCTTTCTCGCTGCCGAAGATAATTTCTTTCTTTTCTCAGGATTTTTAGGACTTCTTTGGAAACTTTTATGCAGGTACCGATTTTGAAGTGTTTGTACAGATGGGTACGAAACACTATCTGGGTTTGTACACGGTTTTCTTGTTGATATTTTTAGGAGACATCAATGAAGGAGAAAGCCTTACACTCAGGATAGCAGGAGGATCATGAAATCACGGCACAGAGTGCTATGACGCAGCAGTTTTATGAAGTCCTACCTTATATAATTTTTTAAAAAATAACTATACATATTTAGAAAAAAAGAATTATCATTCCTTGATTTTGATAACTAATACTATCGAAAACAGTTTTTTAAAATTTTCATGCATGTTCCCCATTCTAACCAGAGATGTTCTTTTGGGTTCAGTGAGATCAGAACTTTGAATTGGCCAGTCCACCAATTGTAAATACAGTAGATGAAATTTCATTGTATATTTTATCGAAATGTGTGAAAAGCAGGTATTTTATAGAATGACTAGGTAATACATGTATGTAGAATGCCTGATGTTTTTGGGCAAAGTATAAAATATCTGGCTTTTGTGATTAAAAAATTTCTTGGCGTACTAAATTGACAAGAAGGCTAGAAAGGCAACACTGAATGCTAAAATGTCATTTTGAATTAATTTAATTTTTTTTTTTCTCACAAAAGCACTTGATCCTTTGACAGTTGGTTTTGCGCATGCTCCTGCATTGACAGGCAGCAACAGATCGGAAATCTATTTCGTGGTTACCGACGTCTTCAACTTACAATAAGTTCTTGGCACATACAGTGAATTGTGATCTCGCATATAGTTGGTTCAAGAGTCCTTCTGCAGTTCCAAGTCAGCAAAAGCGGTTTTATGTCACTATAATAGTCATCAGAACTATTCACTTTTTTATGGCAACTTTTTAAATTTTTTCTTGTTTGGCTCACAAAGGTACAATTCAATATCATAATGAGTACAAAGGCAATTTGTTTGCTTGTGTGAAAGTTCTTTCAACATTCTTTCACCCTCCCCATCTCCAACAGCCAAATCAGCCTCATGAAATACATCAAATAATTTGGAGTACATGATAAAAAAGTGAATAGTTCTGATGCCTTTTTTAACCAGATAAATATTACTTTTGTAAAGAAATTATTAGATGGAAACTGGAGATAAACATAAGTTTATGTTATTATCAGAAAAATAGAGGGAAAAGGTTTCAAACCGGGAATCACGAGTATCACGCTTGTTTTGGCTGTCACCAGGTTTTCTTAAAGACTACAAGGTAGTCAAGATGGAGGCTCAATTATAGGGCAGGCAACCAGCTCACAGACTGGGAATTCTTCCTCTCCAAACTATCAGAAAAGTTGATGAGCACACATAAGAAATTATTAAATGGAAATGAGATAATGCATAAGGTAATACTGATAATATCATTACTTTTGTTCTCTGGTACCATTACAACATAGCGTTTTAGCAGCCGATGGTGCCTTAGTTCTTCTTAGTAATCGTCTTAGCCTTTTTCACATCGTCCACTAAATTTTGGTAATTACATGTATTGGTGAGTAGCGGGAGTATTCTATACTAGAATGCCTATGAAATGACATGTACAGGGTGATTCAGTCAATTTCTGACCATTTCAGTACTATGATTTATTGACCCATTAATGTTTACAAATTTAGCATTTCAGTATGATATTTTAGGCAGTTCGGAGTTTTTATTCCCGTGGTAAAGTCTTGATGATATGCTCAATGTGGTCATCACGAACGTTTTGAACTGCTCGCAGCCGAATGGTGAAGTTGTTCATAACTCTATCCAGGATTTCTGCATCCACAAGGGTGCAGCAGTCGACGATGCTTTGTCGCAGCTGGTCTAGGGTTCTTGGTGCTGTAGTGAACACTGTCTTTAAGGAACCCCCAGATAAAAATCACATGGGTTTAGGTCAGGACTCTTGGAAAAGTCAAAGAAAGCCACCCCCGAATCGATCTGGAAACCTGTTTGTAATGACACGATTTCCGAATTTCTGATTGAGAAAGTCTAGGACTTCATTAGTGGTGTGAGGCCTAGCCCCATCCTGTTGAAATCATTGATGTCGAAGCGGTATACGCCTCCTTCGCAGCTCGGGGATGAAGGTTTCCAAAATGTTAAGGTAAACCTGTGACGTTACGGTGCCCTCAAAAAAAAAACGGACCAATGATGCCTCTTTTGGAAATCGCGCACCAAGCCATAACCTTTCGTGGATGAAGAGGTGACTTATGGATCTCATGAGGGTGCTGGGAACCCCAAAAACGAACGTTGTGTTTATTAACGTCACCTGATAGATGGAAGAAGGCCTCATCTGACACCCACAGGTTGTCCACAGTTTCCTGATTGGCTTCCATTTCTGCTCCAAACTCCATCGCAAATTGTTGTCGCTTCTGTCTTCCAGTGTTTGTTATCTCCTGATAAACATGGATCTTATACGGGAACAGGTGTAAATCCTTTCTCAAAATTCGCCACGTCGTGGTATACGACAGCCCTTCTTCAATGGATAGGCGGCGAACCTTGTGCGATCATTTTCGACAACTTCGGCCGTTCGAACACTAGCTTTGCTCCCGCCTTTTTTCTTGCCTTTAACACATCCAGTGGCACGAAATTGCTTGACAAAATCCATGATTGCTTGCCTGCCTGGTGCGTCTCGACACTTATACTCCTTCCGGAACTTTCTTTGCACGGTTACAGGTGATTTTGTCTCGAAATACCATTCGATAACCTTGCATTTCTGCTCTATTGATAAAGCGGGTGCCATTTTTGAACAATACGATTTTCATGCAGCGCCGTTGCAACAATACAGATTCCAACTATTTAGAAATTCGATTTGGTGCTCATATTCTTTCAATTGTTTATCCCTAATGCACGTCATTCGAGTGAAATGGTCAGAAATTGACTGAATCACCCGGTATATTTGTCAAAAATAGTTTAAGCTCCAATACAAGTTAAAACATGATTTCGGGAAAGGCATTATGATTATAGCTTATGTAATCACATATTTGTTTAATTAGAATAAAATTGAATTGAATTGAAAAAAAAAAAAAATTTACTACAGTATAAGTTAAAAATTATCATAATGTCAATATAATAATAAACTAATTTTATAATATACATGTATATAAAATTAATAATATACATTACATGTATATAAAATTATTAACTTATTATTAATTATTATTATATTAACAAATAGTTTTTAGTTTATACTATACTTAATAATAATAATGATTTCACTAATTTCAATAATTATTTATTATTTTCATTAAAAGAACTAAAACATCTACGTTATAACCAATTATCCCGAAGCCTCATATATGGCTTGTATGGGACAATAAAATAAATTACAACAAATACATGTAACTACTAAAAACTAAAAACTTCTCCAAACTACAAACATCATTGATAACATTACTTGACCAGCAACAAATACACTACCAATATAATTAACAATATTCTTTCCATCTAAAAAATGCTGCTTTTACAATTTTAAGAGCTCAACGCTAGAATCCATTACGGAACCATTATAATAATAAAAATAAATAAATAAAAATAATAGTAATAATAATAATATCATAATAATAATAATAACAACCCTCGTGTGGTCCTACGTCCGGGTCGTGCGAGGGGGGCAACATCTTGGAGAGATGGCCCTGGTTAACAGGTCTGATATACTCTACCCTTAGATTGATCTTGAGGGTCCAGATGACCCAGTAGGACTGATGAGCTGATTACATCAACCAAGGGCCTGCTGATGATGGAGGTGGCTAACAGGACCACCCATTTATTGGTGATCACTATGATTAGTGCTAGTGCGTTATCTGATACCGGCTCGGATGTCACTCGGGGTATCAAGGTCCGCGCTCGTGGGTTAGGCGGAGGCTCACGTTCGAAAAATATGCCAAAAATCTCCCACGGCCACTGGTGGCGAAAGCAGCACCAACCCCTGTTCGGCTACTGCAATGCCACAACCTGCCCGTAGTGTTTCAAGAGCTTCTTTGCCCTTGACCACTAAGGCAGGCAAGCCACGCCACGCCAACGCATGAAATGGACCAATGACATAAACCATTTTATCATGCAAGCCTACTACGCAGTCACTAAATTGGAAACTGACTACAGCAATCGACAATAGACAATCGAACAGTGTAGTGAAAAAGAAAGACGCGAGTGGTCCAGGAGCCAAGCTCACTTTGCACGCTCGCCCAAAAAGTAAACCAGAGGAAGTACACTGAACTGGGAGAGAAGCCTGATGAACCTCTTTAGTCCTCCAGAGAATGAGTCCCGAGAAGGGACGAGTCAGATTGTGGATTGACGAATAGAGTCCCCAAAAATCAGCATGATCTAGAAGATCAAATAGTCGGGGAAGACAGCCTTGTTAACGTCATCAAAGCAGACATCCAGGACATGGCGGGGTCTTCGAAACCTGAGGGGACCCTTAACAGCGAGTGGGTGGTCCAGGATACCAGAAACCAGGGTGTTTTCATGATTCTCCATCTTAGGTAGCATGTTCTTCATAAGAGTCTGGACAAAGGTGCCTATGTGGGTCATCCCCAGATCCTCATAGATAGAGTGGTTGTTGGCAACTCTTCTGTCAAGTTGGGCCGGAGAGCAACATTTTGGAAGGTCTGGAGATCCTTCCACCTAGATTTGCAAACAGAAGCCCAAGCAGGCATTCCATGAAGTAAGATAGTACGAATCACAACCTTGTATATCAAGAGTTTGTTATCCACACCAAGAGCGCTGTTTCGCCCCAGAAGTGCAATCAAACTGAACCTCGCTTTCTTTGCTTTGTTGAGCGCGTATTGGACTTGGTCGTTCCAATTTAGTTTGGAGTCGATCATGACACCAAGATATTTGTAGCTTTTTACCCACTCAAGTTTCTTGCCAAATAAGAAGAGAGGCTTTGGAGGGTTTTTGCATTTGCGAGTGATAAACATGACCTTGCACTTTTTGACATTCAGCTTTAATCGCCACTTCGTGAACCAGCTCTCGCACTGATGTAAAGCTTTTTGTAGTCGAGTGATGACATGTGCTGGGTTTCGTGCCCAGGTCATGATGGACCCGTCGTCAGCAAATAAGTAAAGATTACACTTTGTAAACTTGGGAAATTCATGGATAAAGAAGTTGAATAATGCTGGCCCCAAGACAGAGCCTTGGGTACACCACCATTAACATCGCAGGGTTCAGACAAGCAGTCCCCAACCTTAACACGAAAAGTCCTCTTTGACAGGATGGAGCGAACCAGAGCAATTAGATCGTCAGGGAACCCGTAGGTAATCATTTTGTAAATGAGCCCATCATGCCAGACTTGATCAAAGGCCTTTTGGACATCGAGGAAAATGAGGCCACCAAACATAGAGAGGTTGAGAGGACCGTTTAAATCAGCAACGAGCCTCCATAACTGAAGCTGACAAGAGTGGCCTGGACGGAAGCCAAATTGCTCACTACGAATGAGGTTGTTTGCCTCGCAGTAGTCGTTGAACCTCTTGAGTATAGTGCGCTCAAAGACCTTGGAAAGCATGGGCAACAAGCTAATGGGCCTATAACTTGTGGGAAGAGCAGGATCCAGTCCAAGTTTAGGAATGGTGATGATGACTGAGTCCGTCCAGGCACTAGGGAAATGGCCGCTATGCCAGCAGTCATTCATGACCTTGATGATGATGCAGATAACACTGGGAGGCAAATTCTTGAGAGCACTGTTGGTAATGGTGTCGATGCCGGCTGCCTTTTTGCTTTTGAGGCGCTTTATGATGTCCCATATCTCAGAGGTGCCAATGACATCAGGAGAGCCAAGAGCGTGCTGTGTGTGGTCATACCTATCACACACGTCTTTGACTTCACGAGTAATATTGACCAGATCATCCTCTTTGGGCGTAGAGAATTGGCTCTTCAGTGAATCGGCGATAATTTGTGCTTTGTCCTGGTCATTGCTAACGAAATCGCCACCCTCTGTAAGCAAAGGAGGAAGAACAATAGTCCTTTTGCTTTTAAGGGCCCTGACCATACTCCAGAGAGAGTTATCCTGGACGGACAGACTTTTAACTTTGTCGTTCCATCTTTGATTCCTTAAATCCTTAATCTGATCACTTACCTTGCGGGATAGCCTGTTGTACTTCGTCTTGAAGTGGAGAAATCTGGTACGCTGCCAAAGTTTTCTGAAGTGGTTTTTTTCGTGGATGAGTTGCCTGATGGAGGGAGGAAGTTCCAGGTGGTCTGGCCGCTTGCAATCCACCGGAGTAGCACTAGCATTTGTAGCCATCTTGATGGAGTGAGTGACCTTTTTGATATTTTAGTCAATGTCACTGCTGGTGACGGGATCCTGATAGGGAATGTTACTGTCGTTCATAAGTTCTCTAAGAAATTTCCAGTCCTGCTTATAACGAAGATTTATTCTCAGGTCGATATTTATCCCCTCAAAATTTAGTGCAACTGGTAGGTGATCAGATGATAAGGCATTTACTGTAAAAATATTGTAGAGTTTGAAAAACCCCTTGAGAACAGCAATGTCGGGCACGTCACTAGCGAGTGAGTGATCACAGTAGTATGTATCTTCAAGAGGGCCAATAACCGAAGTGTCGATCTGATCTACCATGTACCTATAAAGTACCAAACCATTTTTGATTAGTGCATCTGGAGTTCCAGTGTGGGTGTTTCGCATTCAAATCACCCGCTATAACGACTGGAGTGGGCCCAGACAGTAGTTCATCTAAGTCGTGAGGGTCTAACTTGTGCCTGGGTGGGTTGTATAGGGAAGTAAACTTCACCTCTCCAACATCAGCATCTTTGATGACAATGGAAACTGCTTCCATATTGACAAGGTTAGGTGTGACAATCTTAGTGTGATTAATACCTTTTTGACAACAATAGCTACCCCACCAGAAGCTGGATCTGAAGCTTTTTTAGGGGGCCTATCTTTAAGGTAAACATAGTTCCCTGGTAGATTGAAAGCCTTACTCTGTTTGAGATGGGTTTCGCACAGGAAGGCAACATCGATGTTCCAGCTTGTGAGGAAATCGTAGAACTCATGACACTTGCGAGGGATGCCCCTCGCATTCCATATAGTGCAACGTAGCTTACCTTGATTTATAACTTTGTAGGGCTGTCTATTCATGATTATTTTCTTGTCTCACTGTGAGTGGTCTGCGGCAACGCTTTGCCACTATCCTTTAACATATTCATTAGGTTACCCAGATATCTTTGAATTTTAATCAATTCGTCGTGGTCAGCGACTCCCTTACCAATAGAAGCAGAAGCAACCGATGCGAAAGATCTTCCCTCAGCTACTTTGGAAGTTTTATTCCTTTTAACTTGTGGGTATTTGGGACATTTACTATAATTCGATGTGTGCTGGCCTTCACATCGAATACACTTAGGAGGGTCTTTACCTTTTATATTTGTGCAGTCCCGTGACTGGTGGTCGCCCGCGCACTTGTTGCAACGCGGTGACTCTGTGCAGCCCTGGGACACGTGCCCAAAACGTAGACAGTTGTAACATTGTAAGGGCTTCTTGTTGCCCGTAAACAATTCAACCGTTACAGCAAGTGGACCCACGCGCTTTAAATTTAGGAAAGATTTATTATGCTCAGTGTTTTGTAAGAGGACTAGGACCATTGGCATCTCAACTGCACCATTTGCTTTTTTAAGTCTAACTGACTTATCGGGGAAGTAGTTAGCGTTTCTAAGATCTGCGCAAAAATCTTCCATGTCATAGGTTATGTCCACATTACGGACAACGTATTTTAATAGCTTCTCAGACTTGAGCTGATGATGCTGGATTTTAAGCACGCCATTCGTTTTGATTCCTGACACGAGGGTTTTGTGTGTGTCCTCGTCGTGGCATTTTATCTTGATAGTGTCTGAGCGTCCGGTATGTGCAGTAATCTTGTCTAACGTTACGTGATTTTTTATCTCATTTAGCACTTCCTTAATCGGTTTCCCGTGATGTCTAACGATAATAGGAGGAATATAAATAGCTCTTTTTTCACTTACCTTAATCTGGGAATTTTCCGTCCTCGTCCCCCTTCTGGGTTTTTTGTTACGAACAACTGGCCAGGCACTGTCTTCCAATTCCCCATCACTACCGTCGGAATGGCTTCTTTTGTTGCCACCGTTTGCCGAACAGCCATGTTCATCACTTGTTTCCATGGACTCCAGTCCATGCACTTTTTTATCAATGGAGATAGGTTGAAAATTTTCTCTTACCTTATTTTCTTCCTTGGAGTTTCCCGCCTTTGGAGTCCCGGAACATTTTTCAAAGGCTATTCTAAGATCATTTATCTTGTTGATAACGTCTGCTCGAGAGTTTTGAATTTCCGTGTTGATTCCATTGAATTTCTCGTCAAAACTTGTCCGTAAGGAGTCGACCTTCGCCTCCAGTGCATTATACTTGGTGTTTATGTCATTCCTGAGAGATTCCAGCATTTCATTAAATACTAGGTCAAATGCAGCAAACCTAGGATCTAAACAAGCATCCCTGTAGGCCCTTTCGCAGGACACACTTTTACCGTCAGGCGCCAGCAAAGACACCGTTGCCGACTTCAGCGTTGATACTTTGGACGAAGCCATCGTATTCTTAAAATATAGTTGTGTAGAACCACGGGGGAAGGGGGGGGGGAGAATAACCTCGTAGCTAGGTGTGTGCTAAAGAAGCCGTCCTAAGAAGGACGCACCTAGCCTTAAGAAAAAAGAACAAGTCAGGTTTGCGAGAAAATTAATTCTACGCCAGGGACCGACTCATGAATGATTAGAATAATAATAGATGATATGAAAAGATGTCCTTAGTTAGGTTTGCGAGGAAATTAATCCCAACGACAGGGTCCCAGAAGGATAATGAGCGTCTTGATGTACTGGTTTACGGGAATATTAATTCCAACAGCCAGGGACCAGTACATAAGACGTAACAGAAGGTGAATATCGCCCTGAAAAGGGCGCACCGTGAAATAAGAATAATGAAATGATATCTGAAAAGGAGTAGAGGTGATTCCTTGAAGAGCTAGTCCGTCCTGAACCGATCAGTGAAATCCAGTGAACTGACTGCAGCTTACAGACAACACTTATATAACACTTTCAAAGAGACATATCCTCACATCACAGTCACTGAACAACGCATTGCAGATCAGCGTCGCACAATTGTTATGAACAATTTAATACCCTGCCCACGCTACAGAAAATAAAGCAAGAAGTTGCACATCAGCTACAAGAACACGAGCCATCTACACAAACCGACACCTAACCCACATATTCAAACACTAACACATGACATCACTAATGAACTTGTAGAACACACACTCAGCAATGAACTTCACCATGATATTCATCCATAACACAACATGAATACCAAACTTATTGAAACATTAAATGTCACCCTACAAAGATACCTTACAGTTTACATGGGAACAGATCCCACACAAAGACCAGGTATACCTAAAATAAACATAAACAGCAAAACAGGAGAAATTTTATCTTACATGAACACATACATCTTACCACATACATTGAAGAAAATCTATCTTTAGAACACATAGACTTACTTATTTACGCTGGGGCTCTTACAGTTATATCCACACTGGGTAGGAAACCAATCCATAAACACACACAAACAAGAAAATAATGATTTTTAGAGAAAAATTTTAAAAAATTAAGAACAGCGATAATAAAATGTAACTTTCATTTTAAGCTGGAGGGGCTGCAGCCCTGCAGCCACTATGGACGAGCCGCCACTGATATCAGTTATCAAGTTTTACCAAATAACGGAGGCATCCAAATTTTTGAATGATTGTTCCTAATGTCCACTAATTTTTATTGGCTGTATAGTAGCACACTTGTACACGTTCTCCCACGTTTGATTGTCTAGCTGTGCCAGTTGAATTACTGAATGACTGGAACTTGATGAGTTTTAGGGCGTCTAGTTGAATACGGATAGTTCGATGTAAATACTGCTTGCAGGTTTTTTCCATTATTTAATGTTGTTGCTCTATAACAAAAAAGAATTTCCCGTATTTTTCTGCGCATTGATATTGGTTCGTCGATCATCACTGCCAATCTTTTTTAAATGTTTGAATACTCCTTTCTGCTAATCCATTCATGGCAGGGTGCCCTGGGGCAATGAACTTACAAAAATCCCCGCTTCTTTGCAGAATCGTTGAAACTCTTCACTTATGAAAATGGTGGAGTTATCCACGACCATTACTTCCGGAAATCCATGTCTTGAGAATATATCTTGAAGTAAGTCGATAGTTGATGTTGAGGATGGTGCTGATGTGCATGGTTCGATTTCTGCCCATTTTGATATTGCATCCACAACAACTAGAAAAAAAAAAAACCTTGATATGGTCCGGCATAAACGACGTGTATGCGCTGCCAGTTTTCTTCACAGGGGTGCAGCGGAGCCTTTTGGTGAGATATTTTTGATTTCAGCACAAGCGGGACATGATTGGATAAGATGTTCAATGTCTTCGTCGATTCGCTTCCAATATACATAATGGTGGATGAGCTGCTTCATTTTTCAGATCCCAATGTGTGTTCGATGAAGTTCATCTAGTACAGCAGCAGCCTGTAATGTCTTTGGAAATACAACACGTGGTCCTCCTATAATTATTACGTCATTTGTGGTAAATTCCAACTGTGTTGTTTCCTTTTTCAGGAGTTCTCGTAGAATTTCTGCAAGGTGCCGTTCTTAACGTGTGTCTTCCTGGATCAATTCAAATGTGATTCCCGGCGTGTAGATTCTGTTGATTGTTTCCTCACATAGTAAATTAACTTCTTCGTTGATAGCTTCGTCAGTATGCAGAGAAAAGTTTCCTTTCAAAGGTGCTCATGATAAACAGTCCGCACACACGTTTTCAGATCCTTTTTTATATGCAATTTTGTTAAATCCTTTTTCATCCGCAATTATTTGTCCTGAAAAGTCAGTCTTCTTTGAAAAATATACATTTCCTGCTATTTAAGTGTAGATCAAACTTCCTTAACTGTTCAAGGCAAGCAAATAAATTTGTTTTACATTCCTCTTTTGTAGCTCCATGGACAATGATGTCGTCAAAATATTTTTCTGTTTTTGGAACGTTTCTCAAAATTTGCTCAATGATCCGGTTGAATTCTGAGAGTGCTGTTTTTATCCCAAATGAAAGACCGTTCATTCTGTATGTTCCTCGATGCATTGATACAGTTTATACAGGGTGCGGCAGCGTTCATAGCGTAATATTAATAGCACACCAGTAGGAAATAAATGCTTTTTATTTATTGCTCTTTATGTCAAATAGTAGTTGCAAGTATGCCATTTGTTAATTTTTAAACCAATATTTGATTGGGTTAATTAATGTTTGAATATGAGTCCTGTCAAATGATGTCCCCGCTGCACAAAACATTCATCTAAGTGGCGTTGGAATAATGATTATTGGAATACATGTTGAATGTGGATATCGACCAATTGTGGTTTCAACAAGACGGAGCGATCTCGCATACAGCCAGAATTTGCATAGCTTTCTTGCGACAGACCTTTCCGGGGAGAGTAATTTCTCGTTATGGTGACATCTCCTGGCCGCCTCGATCACCTGATCTTTCATGTGCAGACATTTTCCTTTGGGGATACCTCAAGCAAGAAGTTTTCCGAACACGTTGTGCCACCATTCCTGAGTTGAAGGATCGCATCAGAACTGCCCTGGGCAATGTCCCAGGGAATACGTTACGTCGAGTTATGGAAAGCTTACAACGCCGTCTAGATGAATGTGTTGTGCAGAGGGGGCTTCATTTGACAGGAGTCATATTCAAAAAGTAATCCACGCAATGACTTACACATTTGTAAATGGCATACCTTTAACTATTAACTAACTATTTACATTTACATCCTAATGGTGTGCTTTTAATATCCTTCTATGAATGCTGCCTCACCCTGTATTTCACTTGATGCGTAGATATACTTTGTACAAATCCAGTCGGCAAAAGTAGCAGGATTTCCTGAGGTTGTTAAAATCTCTTCGATTTTTCAAATTCGATAATGTGCATCCATGAGCCGCTCGTTTACTCCAATTTTATAATCGACACATAGTCGTACCCCTCCGTCAGTTTTGGGTATGACAACAAGGGGAGACCCCAATGACTTGTTTCTGTTTTTGTCATGATTCCTGCTTTTTGAAGAAAAAGTAAAGTAAAATTTATTAAGTGCAAAACAAAAGCACAATCCAATATCAATAAAATCATACAGTCGATTTCATTATATAACTCCATCAACTCACCACTGCTTATATTGATCTAACCGACTTTTAAAAACATCGACACTAGGAGACTCAATCACCTCGGAGGGAAGACTATTCCAAATATTTACTATTCTAAAACAATAAGAATACTTTTCAAAATCATTATGCGGTCTTTCTTTATAAATTGAAAACCTATGATCCCCTGGTCTAGGGTTATCCTTTAATTTAAAAAAAATATAATCCAGATCAACTTCATGTGTAAACAATCTGTATGTAAAAATCAAATCCGCCCTAATGCGGCGGTCCCTCTGCTTTAAAAGCCTCAAGTCATGTAGACGGGTTTCATAATCCCGATAATTATTATCCAACCTGTTGTCTGAATATAAGATTCTAGTAGCTCTTCTGCAAATGGCTTCAATTGTTATTTTATCTTTCTCAAGATACGGGCACCAAGCGCTCGCATTATATTCCAAATGTGGTCTTATATAAATTTTATACAAGTTACAAAGCGTATTCCCACTACTTATAATAAACGATTTCTTAATACGACCCAAAGCTTGGTTGGCCTGAGAAGCTGCACTCCTGTGTATGACCCCTAAATCCCTAAAAAGGGTAACCTCCTCCAATTGTTGATTAGAAACTGTGAAACAGATTTCGTCGACAGACCCAATCTTCATTATTTTACATTTATCAATGTTAAACTTTAATCCCAATTTCTGAAGGTTACCAACCAATCTATCAAGATCGTTCTGAATGCTCACAGGATCCACCCCAAATAACTTAAGGTCGTCCTCGAATAAAAGAACTTCGTTGTGTATTCCATCGATAGCAATAGCCATCACCAGCGCAAACAAAATTGGGGCCAATGGTGAACCTTGAGGCACCCCGCTTTTCACAAAGCCCATATGAGAGTCAACGTGATCAACGCAAGTAACCTGTCTCCTATCCACAAAGAAATCGATTAGCCAGTCACCGACGTTGCCCCCCAAGCCAAACTTAACAGCCATTGATACCAGCACCTCGTGAGGGACAGAATCAAATGCTTTAGCGATATCCGTGAAAACAGTGTATACAGTTTTGTGGCTACGGAGCAAGATCTGAACCTTCCGTTGATAAGTGAGTAGATTGGTTAGGCAGAAAGAGAATCCAACTCCTTTTCAACTCCGCCAAAGAGTGCGTATGATATTTCCCTCTCTCGATGAAAAATTGGTTTAGCTTTTTCCCAAAGCTTTAAAGATACACTATAATTTGGGACACAATCAATTTTCTCTTTGAAAATATCTGAGTAACGTGTTATAATTTCTTGCGTTTCGTTAGTGGTGTTGATGATGTGAATATCCATTGATGTGGAGTATTCCTATTGATTACTTTTTTTCAAATTGATGTTTAATCGTCGAATCCAAATTCGTCCTACAATTGCATCATAAGATCTAGTAAAATATAAATGTCATCTTGAATTGTTTTACTATTATAACTTACATTAACTCTGATTTTTCCATCTGGAACAAAAATATTTTTTGTATAAGATCTGAAACCTACTGTTGCAGGCTGGAGCGGAAAGTTGAATTTGAGCTCAGTAAATTTATTTCGGGGCAAAAATGTGTAACCAGAGCCCTAGTCAATTTCGAATCTAATAGGTTTTTCTTCAACGTTGACCTGAACATGATACCGTTCGAGATTTGTCGGCAGAACGATTTTGGTAAGTGACAATAATTTAAAAAGATCCATATTCTTTAACTCCTACTTCGTCTTGTAGACAATTTGTGGCATTTTGCGTAGATTTTGATTTTCGGTCAAGCAAGGAACAAATGCATACCTTGGAGATATGACCTGTTTTCATGCATTTAGTACATTTATGGTGCGATTTGTCGATTCGGCAATGTTTTGACAAATGTTATTTTTGCCACATCTCAAGCATAGCCCATTGATGGCCAGTTCACTATAGGGGATTTTTGATTCCCATGCTCTTGAATTTGAGCGGTTACGTGATAAATTACACGTTAGAATCGGTTACTTCTCTTCCATTGATCATTGTTCTTGGAATTGTTACTTATTTTGCTAATATCTGTGGTCGACATGGATGGTGCTTTTCTTTGTGCCAGTTCCTTCGAGTCGATCTTCAAAGTTTCTAAGGCTATTGCTTTTGATACGATATAATCGAAGCTTTTACTTTCTCATTGTACTATGCTTTCCTTGATGGAGTTGTCCTTAATACCGCGGATAAATTGTGCTCAGAGAAAAACGTCCACAATCGATGTTTTGCATTGGCAATTTGAGATAAAGTTAATGTTAAGACAAATTCTGAAATTGACTGATTTTCTGTTTGGTACTTTGAGACCTGGCGTTAAGGGCTATTCCCAATAACAGGGTGTCTAGCAAAACCATTTCGTAAAATTCCCTGACTTTTCTGGTTGATCACGTAATTTTCCCTGTCCACCAGCACCAAAAAAAATCTATTTTGATAGAATATTATTGAAATTTTTTAAATTTTTCGTTCCAATTTTGCAATTTTTGCTGATTTTGTAAAATTCCCTGACTTTTCCCGGTCGGCAAGGGTAAGGTAGCATGGGAATAGTCGAAATTAGAATGGGTTAAATGCAGCGGCCATGAGAAGGCATACACATGAAAAGGCATTTAGTAATATTTTTTTTTTTGCTAGAGCCTGTAATAATTAGTCAAAGGATCTATTTGAACTAACACAGCAGAAAGGCATTTACAACCGCCGAAATGCGACTTCATATTAACGTTTTTGTTTATACATTATGAAAAGATTGGAATTGAGTATTGCTCCCCAGATTATCAAGACTGCGGTTAATCAGGTTGGTTGTAGGTCGACAATCGACAATTGAACAGTGAAGTGTACATTCGTTAGGATGGGACGAAAGCAGCGCTTTCACAAAGCTCATCTAACCAGAATAAACTCCAAAGGAAATACACTGAGGTAGTCAAGAAGCCTAACCAACCCAAGCGGTCTTCCATATTATACAAAAAAGTAAGTAAGATTGACGATTGTCAGAAACAAAAAACAAACGAAATACAAAAAATACAAGGAGAAATAAGATTATCACATCTTCCAGTAGTCTGGGAAAGAGACGTTGCTAATATCTTCAAAATTGATGTCAAGAACGTGCCTCGGTTTACGATACTTCGTATGCCAGTTCATGCTCATTGAGTTCTCCAGTATCCCTTTCACAAGCTTATTGTCGTGAGTCCTCATCTTCTGTATCATAATCAAAAGGAGATCCTGTATAAACTTACCGATATGGGCCATGTTTAAATCGAGGTGGATGGATTGGTTTTTCACCGTCCTTCTGTCCAGCTGGGCAATGGTCCTCAGGGTAACATTCTGGAATGACTGTAGTTCACTCCATCTGGTTTTACAGATAGTCGCCCACGCAGGCATGCCATAGAGGAGTATGGTCCGGATAATCGATTTGTACAGAAGTAGCTTGTTGTCAATGCTGAGAGCGCTGTTGCGACCCATAAGAGCTATGATACTGTACTTAGCCCTCTTTGCTTTGTTCAGAGCATAGGACATATGCTGGTTCCATGAGAGTCTTGAGTCAATGATAACTCCCAGGTACTTGTAGTTGTCCACCCAGTCCAGTTTCTTATTAAACAGAACAAGAGAATCTGGGGGATGCTTGAGCTTCCTATTGAGGTACAAAGCCTTGCACTTTTCGACGTTAAGGTTCAACTTCCAGCAGTTAAACCAGTCTTCGAACTGCTTCAAGGCGCACTGC
Organism: Rhysida immarginata; assembly: GCA_023313115.1. Lineage (NCBI taxonomy): Eukaryota > Metazoa > Arthropoda > Chilopoda > Scolopendromorpha > Scolopendridae > Rhysida > Rhysida immarginata. Next base: position 59,436 of record JAHWFO010106706.1, read on the forward strand.
AGCCGAGTGATAACGTGAGCCGGCTGGTGTGCCCATGTCATAATGGCTGTGTCATCCGCATAAAAATACAGATTACAATTATCGGGTTTTGGGAAATCATGTACAAAGTAATTAAATAGCATAGGCCCGAGGACAGAACCCTGAGGGACACCGGCCTTTACAACACGGGGTGTGGAAAGATTTTCCCCAACCTTGGCTTGATAGGATCTGCCGTCAAGAAAGGATTTCACCATCAAGATCAAATCGGCAGGAAACCCGTCTCTGATCATTTTGTAGACAAGGCCCTCATGCCATCGAGAAATACCACCCCACAGTACCTGGATAGGTTCAGGGGGGTGCTCAGGTCTTCAACGAGCCTCCATATCTGCATCGGACAAGAGTGGGCAGCACGAAAGCCAAACTGCTCTTCCCGTAAAAGGTCATTTGCTAGACAGTGATCTTGGAATCTGACAAGGATCGTTCTCTCCAACACCTTGGACATCGAGGGTAGCAAGCTAATAGGTCGGTAGCTCGCGGGAATTGCAGGATTTTGTCCCTGCTTTGGGATACTCAACACAATAGATTTCTTCCAAGCCACAGGGAAGTAAGAAAATTTCCAGCAATCGCTAATGATATTGGTGAGAAATTCAATTAAGTTCTTTGAGAAATTCATAAGGGCGTTATTACTCACCTTGTCTTTTCCTGGAGCCTTCTTCTTTTTCAGTTTACTTATGATGTTGGCGATCTCACCAGCCTGGATGTTGTACTGCGTAAAATGCTTCGGGACTTCATCAAAGTTGTAAATACCTTCTTCCACACGCCGAGACATGATTTGGCTCCAGGGTTGCCAGGTCCAAGCACTATTCGGTCGCCCAATTGGGGAACTTTAGTAGCCCAAAATCGCCCAATGCATGAAAATAGCCCTTTTTCCCTGACCATGTTCATTTTCCCTGACTTTCCAGTATGTGGGAATTCCGGAAATCTACATTATGTCTATGATGTAAGCTTCCAAACATTACTGAACAT
>JAHWFO010106706.1:60450-111694 GCA_023313115.1 Rhysida immarginata
AATCTACATTATGTCTATGATGTAAGCTTCCAAACATTACTGAACATTATGAAAATACAAATAGACCATACAATAAAAATATTCGTAAATTACAAATATCAAAAAAAATACAAGTATTCAAAAAAATACAAGTCAAAATCAAAGATTAAAAGACATCGCTATAAATTGAATTGTTAAATCTTGTTAACATTTCATTAGTTGGGATGAAAGAATTGCAACATTTGTTTTCACTTTGACGTTGTGTTCTTATTGCAACATTTGTTCGTCTTAAACGGGACGCCATGAGTCCGCACGATAATCGGCGGTACATACCTCTTCGTGACTCTATGGTCTTCATTAGCCGAGCGACCTTGTCCATTCTTCAGGTTCCTCATTCTAGACGCGCTGACGACTTTTTCGTTTACTGCACCTTGTTTATCAGCTCATTTATACTCAATTGTGAATAAAGCACCAATGGGAGGCCAGCGCCAAATTTCTAAAACGGATTGGCTACTGTATCCAGTAAAAGAACAATGATATGACCTAATCACGCCTCTGGTCTTCCATTGGTCTTCTCGTCTCGTCCTCGTTTTAATAATTGTCTAAAACCAGTTTTTTTTTGTTATTTGACAATAATTTCGCCCAAACATCGTCACAAAATTCGCACAAAACAAATCGCCCAAAAATCGCAAATTTGAAATTTTAGTAGCCCAATTTAGTCGCAATCGCAAATTTGAAATTTTAGTCGCAATTTGAACAAAAAAGTAGCCCAATTTGCGATAAATCGCCCAACCTGGCAACCCTGGGTAACACCAGGAAGTGCTCACGAAGAACGACGAACGAGGACTTGCTTCACATTTTGTTAATTTCCTCAGATCCGGTCATCTCCTGCGTCAGATCACTTCTATGCAAGAGTGCTAGAATGCTTTCTCATTCTATATTACAACTAATCCGATTCCCGCCCAGCCAAGCAGCAAATCCTCGTGCTACCAGCGGCTCGAGTCAACGCCTCCTATAAAGAAAGCCTCAGCACTGAAACGTCATACATCATCATAAGTCGACCAAATTTAGAGCTTATTATTGGTAGAAATACGGTTAACAAAGGACGAAGTATGATGATGCAACAATGAAAGACGTTTCAGTGCGGAGGCTTTCTTTATAGGAGGCGTTGCCCGAGTCCGAGTGCTAATCATCTTTACCTGTTCTACTACCAGTTTAGTATTATGTTTTTATTAATTTAATGTTTTTATTATTCTTTTCTCTATTGTTATCCGCTACCTCGTTAACCTTTCTCAATTTTTTTTTTTATTATTTATTTATTATTATTTTTTTCATCCTTTGACTCAAGCGTGCTGATTTCTATTTAATACCTAGTCTCTATAAGAGTTCTTTCCCTTTTATATTTTACAATACTTTGTTGTGCTTTCCCATTAGCATTTTCCACTGTGCACTATTTTATTATTATTTTCTTGGTCCAAATTTTACTATTAGTTCTGCTTACCATCTCCACTTGCCTCCGCACCCCCCCCCCCACCTCACTGCCTTTTTATTTGTTATAGTTCTGACCCTGTTGTCTCCTCCTAACATCTGCTACATCTTCACTTTCTGGTGTTACTTTTCCCTTTCCCCCGACAATCGACAATCGAACAGTGCAGGTAAAACGAAACGAGTGGTCCGAAAGCAACGCTTTCACTGCCATACTCGTCCAGAAGGTAACCACGGGAAGTACACTGAACTAGGCAAGAAGCCAGATGAAACCTAGTTAAGTCATCCAGAGGATAAGATGGAGTCCTTTCCTATCAGGACGATAGTGTTGATTGTTGATTGACGAGGGACACGAGGAGCTAGGTGATCCAATATTCGGGAAATATCGCCTTTTGGATGTCGTCGAAATTGATGTCCAGGAGGTGGCGTGGCCTGCGATGTCTAAGAAGGCTTCTGAAGGTAAGCGGGTGCTCAAGAATACCGGCAACCAGAGGATTGGGATGGTCCTTCATCTTCGGAAGCAGCTTTTTCATCAATTCCTGGACGTGATTTCCAATGGGAGGTATCTCAAAATCGTCTGCAATAGAAGTATTTGTTGCAACTCTCCTGTCGAGTTGAGCAATGGTCCTCAAGGTAACGTTTTGGAAAGTTTGGAGGTCCTTCCATCTGGACTTACATATTGTGGCCCAGGCAGGCATACCATAACAGAATGGTCCGGATTACCATTTTATATAGCAAAAGTTTGCTATCTATTCCAAGAGCGCTGTTTCGCCCCAGGAGGGCGACCAGGCTGAACTTTGCCTTCTTAGCCTTATTGATAGCATAGGAGACGTGGTCACCCCAATTTAGCTTAGCATCTATCACCACTCCGAGGTATTTGTAATTCTTCACCCATTCGAGCTCTCTACCCGAAAGAAGGAGAGGCTTCGGTGGTTTCCGAAGTTTCTTGGTAATAAACATAGCTTTGCACTTGTCGACGTTTAGTTTGAGTCTCCACTTAGCAAACCATTTCTCGCACTTATGTAAGGCATTCTGCAATCGAGATATGACATGAGCGGGAACGCGAGCAGTGGTCATGATGGACGCGTCGTCAGCGAACAGATACAGCTTGCATTTTGTAAATGTTGGGAAGTCATGGATGAAAAAGTTGAAGAGTGCAGGGCCAAGAACAGAACCCTGGGGAACACCAGCTTTGACGTCACACGGGGTCGACAAGGAGCAGCCAACCTTTACTCGAAATATCCTGCTCGACAGAAAGGATCTAATCAAGGCAATAAGATCGTCCGGAAATCCACAAGTAATCATTTTGTGTATTAGGCCTTCGTGCCAAACCTGGTCAAAAGCCTTTCGGACATCCAAAAACACAAGACCACCATATTTAGCGCAGTTAAGAGGAGTGTTTAAATCTGCAACAAGCCTCCAGATCTGGAGTTGGCAGGAGTGACCTGGTCGAAAGCCGAATTGCTCTTCACGAACAAGATTGTTAGCCACACAGAAGTCGTTAAATCTCTTAAGAATGATGCGTTCAAACACTTTTGATAGCATAGGTAACAAGCTTATAGGCCTATAGCTGACAGGAAGAGCAGGGTTTAGACCAGGCTTCGGTATGGTAACGATTACAGACTCTTTCCACTTGACAGGAAAGTAACCATGTCTCCAGCAGTCATTCATGGCCCTGGTAATAGTCGCAACAACATTAGGAGGTAAGTTCTTGAGAGTGCTATTAGTAATGGAATCGATACCTGCTGCTTTCCTGCTTTTAAGATGCTTGATGACATCGGAGACTTCCTGAACACCAATAGTGTCCTCACAGGTAGAAATACGATGAGTGACCTCGTATGCGATACATCCATCGTTTACAAGACGAATATTTGGGAAATTATCCGGGTCGTTCTCACCAGGAGTGGTAAATTGTTTAATCAGGGATTCGGCGATCAGTTGAGCTTTATCTTGGTCGCCCGTGACAGCATTGCCATTTGCGGTAAGCAGCGGTGGTAAGTTGATGGGTCTGTTTCCTTTTACAGCCCTTACAGTACCCCAGAGCGAGTTGTCCTGGACTGACAGGGCCTTTAGCTTTTCGCTCCATCTTTGGTTACGTAAAGATTTAACCTCTTCCTGGATCTTTCGAGCTAGCCTGTTGTATTTCGTCTTAAAGAAGGGAAGTCGTTTACGCTGCCATAACCTTCTATAGGAATTTCTTTCAAGTATGAGACGCCTGATGTAAGTAGGGAGGTCGAGATATTCAGGACGCTTTCGATCAGTTGTGAAAGTACTGGAAGCCGTAGCATCATTGATAACACGAGTAATAGAACTGATATTTGCATTAATATCCTCGTTGTCAATAACCTCCTTATATGGAATGCTGTTTTCTCTAAGGATATCCCTGAAGAGTTTCCAGTCTTGTTTGGAGCGAAGCCCAATCTTTACATCGATGCTTAAGCCCTCAAAGATAAGCATCACTGGACGGTGGTCAGAGGATAAGTCGTCGACTGTGAAAATATTATAGGGCTTAAAGAATCCTTTAAGAACTACAACGTCCAGCACGTCGCTGACAGGAGAATGGTCGCAGTAGTATGTGTCATCAAGGGGTCCAGCAACAAAGGTGTCAATCTCGTTTAGAGTATATCCATAGAGGATATTGCCATTTTGGTTGGAGCATTTGGAGTTCCATGTAGGGTGCTTAGCATTAAAGTCTCCCGCCATAACCACTGGAATGGGCCCAGAGAGCAGCTCATCAAGCTCGCACGGTCCAAGCTTGTGCCTAGGAGAATTATACAAAGAGGTGAATTTAATCTCACCTGCGTCGGCGTCATTTATTATCACGGAAACAGCTTCCATTCCTACATAATTCGGAGTGACAGTCTCACGATGATCAATGCCATCCTTGACAATGATAGCTGCTCCACCAAATGCTTGACTGGCGTTGCTACCCAGAGGTCGATCCTTTCGATAAACATGATAACCCGGCAAGTTAAAAGCTTGAGTTGATCTCAGGTGCGTCTCACACACGAAAGCTATGCCAATGTTCCAATTAATGATGAAATTGTAATATTCGATGCGCTTCCGATAGATTCCCCTGGCGTTCCATATATTGCAACGAAGCTTTCCGTGGGTAATTGTTCTGTAGCGGTGTCTGTCCATGGTCAGTTCTTGATTTCGTGGGACGCAGCCTGTGGCAGTACGTTGCCACTTTCCTTACAGAGGTTAAGAAGGTTACCCAGACTCCTATAAATGCTACGCAATTGGATTGGATCGACCGCATCTGAATGAGAAGAGCTGGATGCGACTGAAGCATAGGTTCTGCCATTAACTACTTTAGTGGTTTTGATCCTTTTGACTTGGGGATATTTCGGACACTTGGTGTAACTTGAAGTATGCTGACCATCACAACGAATGCATTTAGGGGGGTCTTTACCCTTTACATTTGTACAGTCCCTCGACTGATGGTCACCTGCGCACTTGTTACATCTAGGCGATTCGGTGCAACCTTGGGAGACGTGGCCAAAACGTAAACAGTTGTAACATTGCAAGGGCCTTTTGTTGCCTCTAAACAATTCAACAATTACAGCAAGGGGACCAACACGCTTTAAACTCAAAAATGACTTATTGTGCTCAGTGTTTTGGAGTAGAACTAACACCAGTGGCATTTCAACGGAACCGTTAGCTTTTTTCAGCCTGATTGCCTTTTCAGGATAATAATTTGCCTTCCTGAGATCTTCACAAAAGTCTTCCAGGTCATACGTTGTGTCAACATTTCGGACAACGTATTTCAGCAGCTTTTCTGATTTGAGCTGATGATGCTGGATTTTTAGCACATCGTTATTCTTTACTCCAGATACTAGAATTTTGTGCGTATCCTCATCAAGACACTTAATTTTAATGGTGTCCTTGCGACCAGTGTGGCAGATGATTTTATCTAAAGACACATGTTTTGTGATTTCCTCTAGAATTTCCTTGATTGGTTTTCCGTGATGACGAATAATAATCGGAGGAATGTAAATAACTCCCTTTCCATGGGTGGCATTGCTTTGGGAATAACCAAGTTTGGCTTTGTTTCCTCGTATGGCTACAGAAACACCATTTTTGACATCGACAGTAGACTGAATGTTGTCTATCCTAACACCACCTTTGTTTCTTTTATTCTGCGCAATACGCCAGTTACCTCCATCACCGTCAGCAGAATCGTTATCGTGCCTTCTTTTGACGCTAGTTCGTATTGAGGAGTTTCCTTCGTCGACTGCTTCCAGGCAAGTAGAAACATTTTCATTATTATGTGTTGCCACTATCATGGGCGAATCAGAAGTAATGGGAGAACCCATAAACTCCTTGATAATATTGCCAAGGTTAGCAAAGCCATTGGCAGTCTCTAAACTAGCACTCCTTATATCACTTTTTAAACTATCAATTTTGCTACCAAGTTCCTTAGACAGCGCTTCCACTCTTGATTCTAAGTCTAAATATTTGCTGTTCAGTTCTGTACGTAATGCCTCAAGTTGTCCGTTGATAATAATGTCAAATGCCAGAAATCTCGGATCCTTACACGCATCTTTGTAGGCCAGGTCACAAGGTAACACTTTACCATCAGCATACTTAACAGTGCCTGATGTCATCATGAAGCAGGTGTGGTGCTGGGTTTTGCCGTCCTTAGAAGGACGCACCTACTCAAAACGACTCAGTATAAATGACTTAAAAAAGTCCTACCTTTTTAGTCTTCTTGGAAAATCCACTGATGCACTGAAAGTCGTCCAGTCTGCAATAGGTACGTCGTCGTCCGTCGAGTGGTAGAATCGTCGTGCAGTAGCAGCAGTAGTCGATGATGTCTGAGATGTCTCCCTTTCCCCCTGAGCACCCCTCCTAACTGTAGGATCGTTTGTTACCGCTTTTCATCTCTTTTTGCCTTTTTCTTTTTAGCCCTTTCATCTAGTTAATTTTACCTAATTGACCTTTTCCCCCTTTTTCTCGCTATAATTGACCTTTTCCCCTACTTCTTTTAGTCCTGTTGCCCCCTTTTTTATATACAGGTATATATTTTCGTAAAAATAGGTTTTTCTCCAGATCTTTCCTTTCTTTCTGTTTTTACTGTATTTTTTTTTTTTTTTTGCTTATTTGTTAATTTTTACTTTTCTTTTTATTATTATTATTATTATTATTATTATTATTATTATTATTATTATTTCTTATCTTTCTTTGTCCTAATCTCAATTCAAACATAATGGGCATTTGTTCAGAATGCAAAAAGAATATTTCTAGACTGGATGTTAATGCAAAATTGCAATGTGCAAAATGTAGCAAATGGTATCACAATAACTGTGTTAATTTAACTGAAAAGGATGTGTCACTTATCAAATCGGAAAATAAATCCTGGAAATGTAAATCCTGTATATCTCAAATGAGAAATAGTTTGTCCACGAGGAGGAATTATTAAATGTTACGCCTTCAATCGAAGAAATGTGTGAACTGATTAAGTCATTAAGTTCAGAAATAAAAGATATTGGAAAGTCACTGGATTTAGCTCATGAAAAATTAGATGATAATAAAGAAATTTTAAAGAAGCAATAATTAATAAATGTATGAAATCTATTGAAGATTTAAAAGCTGAAAATATTTATTTAAAGAAACAAAATTCTGATCTGACGATGAGACTTGTGGATTCTGAGCAGTATTCCAGAATAAACATGTTGGAGATTCATGGAGTACCTGTTCAACCATCAGAAAATTCATATTCAATAATTAAAGAAATTGGACATATGTTACAGGTTGATATTAGAGATGAAGATATTGATGCGTGTCACCGATTACGAATTCACTCAGAAGCACAAATCCCTCCATTAATTGTAAAATTCACAAGAAGATGTTTTAAAGAGGAACTGTTGCGTAGAAGGAGAATTAAAAGAAATTTTAATACTCTTGATCTAGGGTATTCTTATAACAATCCGATTTACATTAATGAAAGCTTATGTCCTGAACGGAAGAAATTATTCTCCAAAGCAAGAGAAATCAAGCGGATGAAGAAGATTAAACATTTGTGGACTCGCAATGGAAAAATATTCATGAGGAAAGATGACCAGTCACATATATTTCAAATAATCAATATGGAAGACTTTAATAAAATATAATAATTTTGATATGTTTTCTTCTCACAAAGAACTTGATATTTACTATCAAAATGTTCGTGGGCTGCGTACCAAAACTCAACTGTTGTATTTAAATATATTATCAAATAATTATGACATTATATGCTTATCTGAAACTTCACTTAACGATGGTATATTTAATTCTGAAATGTTTGATGATAGGTATGTAGTTTACAGAAAAGACAGAAATGATAATACGAAAAAATCTGGTGGTGGTGTGTTAATTGCTATTAAAAAATCATTAAATTCTCAAAGATTATTATTTTTAGAGAGCAATATAGAATCTCTATGGGTTAAATTAATTTATAATAATAAAAAGTATATTTTTAACACAGTCTATATTCCTCCAAATCATAATCTGAGATATTATCAAGAACTGTTTAATAAAGTTGAAGATTATATTGATATGTTTCATGATAGCGCAATAATTATACTTGGTGATTTTAATCTTCCAGAGATCACAGATAATTCCTTCGATTTAATAAATGGATCCAATAAAGCTAGAGAGTTACATAGATTTATTAATTTATTTAATCTTAAAATGTTTAATAATGTAAAAAATTTTAACAATAGAACGCTTGATTTAGTTATTTCAAACATAGATAATATAATTGTTGACGAGGTGATTGATTCCCTAGTTTCAAAAGATCTTCATCATCCTGCATTGAATATTTTAATTCAGTCGTATAAATCTGTAATGGTGAAGGATATTTCTGAATCCCGTTACAATTATAAAAAAGCCGATTTTTTAAAATTATACCAATTATTAAAAAATTACAGTTGGGATGATTTAATCGTTTGTGAAAATGTAAATACTACGGTTGATATATTTTATAATAAGATTTTTTCAGCACTTGATGAATGTGTTCCAAAAGTTAAATCTTATAAACGAAAATATCCTATTTGGTTTAATAATTCAATAATTAAAAATCTAAAGGTTAAAGAAAAAATTAGGAAGAAAAAACATGAATCAGAATATTGGTTAAATAAATTTAAGGAAATTAGAAAACAAATTAAAAAAGATATTAAGTTGGCGTTTGATTCATATGTAACTTGTATAGAATCAAATATAACTGAAAATAGTAGTAACTTCTGGAATTTTATAAAGGCCAAGAGGAAATAAAACACATTAGGAACGCAAATGAATTTTAACAATGCAATTCTGTGTAAGTCTCAGGATATTGCCAATTGTTTTGCGGATTACTTTAGATCAGTTTACTCACAAAATCCTGCTTGGTATTTTATTGATCGTAATGCCGCAGCCTCCCCCCCCCCCCCCTATGATCTCAAATGATTTATGTATTAAAGAAATCTCCAAGGCCGATATTAAACTTGCTATTATAACATTGAAGCCCAAGAGATCATCTGGGCCTGATGGAATACCACCGTATCTGTTTAAGGGTTGCAAAGATCTTTTCACAGAACCATTATATATTATTTATAACCTTATTATTAAAACTAGTACTTTCCCCGACAAATGGAGGTTAACTAAAGTAACTCCAATTTTTAAATCTGGTGATTCCAATCTAATTAGCAATTACAGACCGGTGGCCATTTTATCAACTCCATCAAAAATATTTGAAATCATACTTTACAAATTTATATTTAAACATGTTCAAGATAGTATTTGTATCAATCAACATGGATTTATGCCTAATAGATCAACTGTAACAAACTTATGTAACTTTTATAATTTTATAACGTCCATTTTACAATACAATTGGTTTTTTAATGTTTAGATATATTTCATCCTTTCGGACATCATCAGTATTTAAACATTAAAAAACCAATTGTATTGTAAAATGGACGTTATAAAATTATAACTGTATACACTATACAATACAACGTGTGTAAATAATGAATCTTATGTAACTTTGTTCATTATGTTTCTAGTGAGTTGGATAATAGACTTCAAGTTGATGTTATATACACTGATTTTCAGAAAGCATTCGATAAAGTTCACGATAAATTAATTGCAAAATTATCCTTATACAGTTTTTCTGAATCTATGTTATCTTTGATGCATCTTATTTAAAACAGAGATCTCAACTTGTACTGTACAAAAATTGTTCATCATATAAATTCCCTGTATATTCTGGAGTACCACAAGGATCAAACTTAGGTCCTTTATTATTTCTTTTATTCATTAATGACGTTTCCGCTACTATCCAGTTTTCTAAAATTTTGTTATTTGCGGATGATCTTAAAATTTTTAGTTCTATTAAATCTACCTCCGATTGTGTTAATCTTCTAAATGTGAAGTAATGACCTTTTCTAGGCTCAAGAAAAACATTGTTTTTAATTACAGGATTGATGGAACAATATTACAATATGTTAACAAAAAAACTGATCTTGGTGTTACTTTTAGTAAAGATTTACATTTTGCAAACCATATTAATAACGTTGTTAGCCTTGCGCATAGAAATCTTGGATTTGTAATTCGTAACTCATATCAATTTAATAATTTAAGAGTGTTGCTTATTTTATATAACGCATTTGTAAGATCTAAGCTTGAAGATGCATCAATTATATGGAGTCCATATACTACCAAATATATTAAACTTGTTGAAGCTGTTCAAGCTAAATTCCTAAGATATTTATTTTATAGAATTTTTCGATATTTCCCTACATTTATTTCTTATGAATCATTGCTTCACTCATTTCAAATCCATACTCTTTCACATAGAAGGAATTGTCAGTTGGTCGTATTTTTATGCAAACTATTACATAATGAAATTGATGATCCCAATATAAGAGAAAAAATAAGTTTTTATGTTCCTAATATTTCTCCGAACAGGTTTCGTAATTTGTTCTTTATTCCAAGGGTTAATACGGACTCGCACAAAAATTCGCCAATACTTAGAATGTTGTCTTTTTACAATAAAATACACCCTATACCGATTGATATTTTTAGTATGAGTCAAAATAAATTTGTAACTTCTTGTAATAACTTCTTACCACTTGTGTGTCAATAGCTTTCATTAATATTTTCATTTTTTATAAAATAATCAGTTTTTATTCATTTACTTTTGTTTATGTTACTTCATTTATGTAATTACTCTTGTTTTTGACTTTCAAATTGCAAATGTGAATTGCAAGTTTTGAAATATTTGTAATAACTTTCGAACTGTAATTGCAATTTTTAGTGAACATAGTAATTGGGGAAACCTGTTATGTTCACAATAAATAAATAAATAAATAAATAAATAAATAAATAATTGCTGATCCTGCTTCTGATCTACCCCATTCTAGAAACCGTAGTCCATTAGACACCTCTGACAACGAATCGGATTAATAACAGATTGAATTATCTCTGTATACAATATAAACTAACCATAAAACGCTTGTGTATCCAAAATATACGATCTAATATAATATTTTCACATTGTTTATTTACATTTGAATATATGATAATGAAATTTCCTGATATTTGAAATAAATGTTCAGGTTTCCAATTTGTGTGGCTAATTTTTGATTTTGGCCCACTGTGGATCAGTATGAAACTTTTCATGTAGATATGTTTGTCAATAGATCTCTCAATGCAAAGAAGTAGCGGCTCAACACTTCAACACTTAAATAGTCCCTTAATGAAAAAGTAATTTTAATTTTTTAAAGAAACAACTAATTTTATTTTTTAAAGAAAAAACTAACTTATATTTTTTTAAAAGAAAAAAGCTAAATTATTTTTTAACAGATTTTCTATATCAACAATAAATAATGAAAGAAAACAATTCTTAAATTTCACCTTGGCAGAAGAAAAAAATAATTTTATTTTTTTAAAGGAAGAAATAATTTCCATAAACAACATCCTAATATACAGGCTTACTCCAAATAATATTTATTTGGCCAGCAAATTTGATTAAAACCAGGAGTTTAAGGGAAGAATATTGCTAAAAATGTTACACACGTGCCATCTGAAGTGAGCTCCAGGCCCTAGGACAAGCTAAAGAGTGGAGTGCAGAGACCATTTACATATATGGCTTCACTTCTGCTCATGCTTTCAAAATTCATGAGCACACTGTACAATGAAAGCCTACAAGATAGAGACTTATATCTTTTAGGCTTTGGTACTACACAAGGCTCTCTTCATGTGCCCAGCCTTTAAGCAGTTTGCGGTCTTCTTTCGTACAAAAATAAAAAAAATATGAAAAAGAAATCATTTTAGTGGCAATTTCTTATTTGCTCATGATTATTTTTCGTTTTCATCAAACAAGTTGCACTGTGCACACGAAACAGAAAATTTGTTTCTCTTGCGGCAATCGGCTTTGTTCAAAATGAATTTTTCCAGCTGATTTCAAAGTTAGTTATCAACATTTTAAAATAAATTTTTTCAACATTTTGCTTAAACTATTGCCAACTGATGTCGTCCGTGATTTTTGACGTGTTTGTAGGCTCAGTCACTATAGGCTGCTTATTACAGCTCTTTTTGATGAATAAAATGCTATTTTTGATCATTAAAATGATATATCATGCAATAAAATATAGTTTCGTTCAAAAAAAAACATACTTTCATTTTGAAAAATAAACATTCATGTAAATAGAATAATTTTTCACATGAATAAAACAGTTTCACGTCATAAAAATGTAAATTTGTTTCAATAAAATGTAATTTTATTTCAAGAAAATGTAGCTTAAACTGATCTACTTATTCAGCAAATTCTTATTGAAAATTCTATAGTAATATTTAATTTTAAAAAATTCAAATTACTCATATTTTGAATTATAATGAAACTAAAATTTTATTTATAAAATGAACAAAATTATTACATTCAACGAGATAGAATGCATAGAGTGGCTGTACAGCCGCCATATTTGAAAACAGTTGAAAGTCCATCTTCCGTTTTTTCTTTAGTATACTGGGCGTGGCAGACCTATAATTAAAGCATGCCCTCCTATGGGCGTAGTAGAGGAGCCCATGACTAAAGCAGCGATTTTCAAACCTCGGGTCTGTCGCAAAATATTTTCAGAGACAGAAAATCAAATTAAAGCCTTTTAAGAGATTTAATAATTTTTAAAGGTAAAAGAATTATGTGATATGTCAAGGTTAAGAAAGAGAAATAAAAATACATGACATAAAAACACACGAGGCCTTTAGGTCATTTTATTCAAGGACCTTCATCAGGTATAAACTTTTTGAAAGTATTAATTGACTTTTTTTCATCAGTAAAGAATATAAATTTAGATAGTTAAAACGATTTTATAGTCTTATGGCCGCATCACGACTACATTACGAGGAGCTGGACTCGTGAGGGTCTCATCCGAGTCGAACTCGCTAGCAGAGTCGAGTTTCCTGCCAGTTTGAATCACGTCTAGCATACGCCCATATCTCAAACGAGTCGCTTATGAGTCGCGGAGGTGACATAAACTTGGAGGCGTGTTCTCTAGTAAGTTTAAAAAAAAGTATGTTAATTTAATGTGACATTGTTAAAATGAGATGCATTTCCTTGAAAAATGCTTCATAAACTGAGCGAATTTAAGAAAAAATAATCAAATTAAGCAAGTCATATAAGACAAAAACTTACTAAATAGAGATATGAGGGAATATTTTTTGAATATTAATTATCTAAATGATATAAATTTATAAGAAAATGCAATAAAATAAAAATGATTGCAAATTTACAGAGTAACCTACGTTATTATTAAAATAGTTATGAATTGTAAACATACTGTTAAATTACTCTATTTTCCATTAATGGTATGCAATTCACAACTACAGCAACTATGTATCAGGTGACTATCAAATTTTGTATTGAAATTGTAATAAAATATACTTAAGTTATAACTTTATTGCATTTACTTATGAATTCTGGTATAGAGCTAATATTATCCATATTTATCTAGTTTATACCTCATTTTTATTATTATTAAAGCTTTGATTGAAGCCATTATCATTACAGATGTTTCATTAATTGCAATAAAAGGGGAAAAGTTTAAATTAAAAGAAATATTCTGATAAAGCTAACTGCATTTTTTTTTATTTATTGGACTTCAATTTAATTGATAATTAAACATGACACAACCGAGAAATACGACCACGGCCGAACGCCTCGATACTTGGCAGGGATGAATGCCTCGCTAGCCCGTGTGTGTCCGAGTTTCACGTCGATCAAACTTAGTCAAAATTTGAGTGTCTCTTATTCATTATGTGATAATTACGTGTAGCAGATTAATTCCATTTTTTAATCACTTTTTTTTAGCATTAATTGTAAAACCTGCAATAATATTACATGAAATAGCGAAGCGAACAGATTATATCTAACTGGGAGAAGAGAAGGAGCGAACATGCTTGAGGGAGGGGGGGGGGGGCATCGATTTGAAATGAGCGATTGTACTGATCTAGTATATTTGAAAGAAATGTAGCGTTTCTTGAATTACAAATCGTCGGCATCATTCGTAGTAGTCATCCTATCTCATATTAGTTACTCAAAACAAAGATAAAAGTGCCTAACATGTGGCATTTCTCCGACATGTTTCTTCGTTGCTGAGACTCCTTCAAGCCACCTGCCTCGGTGTCTCGAAAAATGAGACTTGTCTCGCCTTCTTGAGTCGCGTTTAGGCAAGACGTGATACCTCCGTCAGCTCAAACTGGTCTCATCAATGACTCCACAGCGACTGAGATCTCATTTTACCGAGTCGTGATACTAGTATTGTCATAATAGTAAAAGCATAATAGTAAAAGAGAAAGTAGGAGCACTCCACTTCCCCCCTTACATTCCTCCCGAACGACCGTTTTACCAGCATTAAATTTAAAGCACTTAATACATAATTTTATTTGACCATTTTTTTAATATTTAAAGAAGAACAATTAAACTTAATAAAAATGAAATTTTTAACCTGAAATAACTTTCCTTCTTTTTAAAATGAACGTGGGAAATCGGTAATGAGCGGCACCATTATGCTCCGCCCACTTTGACAGCGGAATTTCTTAGAACTAACGGCGCTGCAGTCATTAGAGATGCGTTCCTCACAGATCTAATGTTATTAATCCTTGTTTTCCTGATTGTTTTACCCTATTCTAATTTCATTTTACTGACGTAAGAGAACGGGTTCTTCCAAATTAAGTTTTAATATAGTTTCTGCTGTTACTATTTTAATTAAGTAATGGAGTCCAAAGCAGCAAGTACGAATGAACTGTTACTAAGTTTCTGAGGCAGTCACAAAAAAAAAACAGATGAGAATGAGCAAGCTATCATTATCAAAACGAACTTTAAAAGTTTATATCTCCGGAACGAGTGGTCCAATTTTGAAATTTTTTTCAAATTTATATTTATTATATAGCCTACTATATGCATATATATAAATCGCTTCAGTGTCACCTCTCAATAGAGATAGTGAATATCAATTATCGATAATTATTTTTTCGATAGTATCCGTCGGAAAATTGACCACTTGTCAGTACAAAAATTTATTGATTTTATGTGTATTATTAAAGTTTTTGGTTCCATTTTGCTGCAATTCCCCATTTTCGAAAATTCGCATTTTCGAAATTTACGAGATATAGCATATTTCGTAAATTCGCATTTTGGGGAACTATTGGTCCCACATAAATTTGGATGTGATACTAGTCATCAGCGATAAAAAGACATTAATTTCACTTATATGTCCCGCACCTTAAAAAATGTGTGGACAGACGGAAATATAAAATTCAATAACTAACTTTTCAAGTTCGTTGATAAAATAAGTAGAAATATGCCTAGTTGGTTTGTGCGAGGATGCAAAAGAAAATAAATTGTTATGGTAGAATGGTACATTCGCACAGGTCTCCCAATTCAGCACGGAAAGAAAAACAAAAGGATAAAATTTTTGTTGTGTGTGTGTGGGGAGGGGGGGGGGGGTTACCAACAAAAAAAACAAACCTTGCTTCCTCAAAATTAGCTCCTCAAAAGCAAACAATTTATGTACAAAAGTTATTCGTCTCTGAGAGAGGGATCCGTTCATGGTGAATGTATCGACTTTGGCTCGCTAGAATGAATGTTTCAGCCATTTCTTCAATTTTAGAGGGAAAAAAAAAGATCTCTAAAAAGATTTAATCGATTTTCATAAAAAATTTGTCAATGCATCGTTTAAGGAGCCCTCCCAATTTATATTAAAAAAATTTTCCAAAAAAATACAAAAAACGGCTCCTCAGAGCCAAACAAGTCATTTAGAATGGACGCTACAGCTATTTCTTCATTTTTAGAAAGAAATTAATATCTCAAAAAAGGCTTAACCAATTGGCATAAAATATATGTCAGGGCACAATTTAAGGTACCTTCTATTTGTCGTTTTGGAGGAGTTACATGCACAAAATTGGTCACATAAGTCCATACATGCGCACAGACGGAGATTTTTTTTTTCAAAATTTCAACAAGTCGTTTCGAAACATTAGTTTTTAAGTCAACTTCAGACAAAACAAATTTTGTTTGGAAAACGAACACACAGGCCTTCACTCTTAAGAAAAAGAGCGACTTTTTTTTAAAAGAAATTGTCGAGGGAAGCAGAAGAGCGAGCCCGAAAACAACATGAAGACAACAAAAAGAAGATTAAAGGAAAAAACTCCATTTTCAGATAATTTGCAATTAGACGAAGATACAGGTCATTTAATTAAAATCAGTATTGTCTATTACTTGGTTGCTTACAGTTTGAGGAAAGTAGAAAAGCTGAAAATTGCAGACTTTGTTTAATTTTTTTTTTAATACTGATAGAAGCTCTGAATTGTCTTGGTTCATAACACTGAATGATTTTGGTGATTTTTTTTAAATACCCAAAGTATCCAACTTGTTAAAGTTTTTCAGCAAGTTGAACGATGTCGTGAGAAAATTATGAGTGAAAATAATTTTAAAAATTTGATTGATATATCTTCTGAAATTTTTTGAAAATTTGCCAAATCTAACAATTTCTAATGATTTGGGGGGGGGGTCTATAACATGTTTTATCAGAGAACACATAGAACTTAGCTTGCCTCATTGCTTAATTTTATATTACTGACAAACAAAATTCTATTTCTCAGCTAAAGATATCAGAATGAATCTGTCCACTTCAGCAAAATGCTGATAATTGCAATAATTTATTCTCAAAACAATGTCTAAATTGCAATAAACTTGTTTATTATTTTAAATTTATTTTCAGAATTTTTTTAAAACTATTTTTGTAGATAATGTACAAATTATATGTAATTATTTTTAATACATTTTAAATTACATTCATTAACTGTAAATGAAATTTTATAAATGTACATATATTTAATAGTTGAATTTTTATTAGTCATATCCACCGGTCATATTTTATTTAAATGAAGATGGTCTTTATTAATTTTGCCAATTTTAAATTTATATATGAAACATATAATGTGATTAAAAACTAAAAGTAACTACTATAAGATCTGACTCCATTTATTTCTTTAAATAAAAGATTTGAATCTCGCATGTAAATAATTAAGTTAAGCTTTAACACTGTACAGCATTCATCTCTAAAGATGATTATATTAAATTTTTATATTTAGCCAATGTCTACATACCACCTTATTTAGTATGATGAATTTGATCAGTTTGTTGATGATTTGGTTAATTTGAACTCAGTGTATTAATGGAATCTTTTTGATTATTGGAGACTTCAATTATTGTGAGTCCTCGAATATTTCTTTTTATCATGCTGCTCGTCTACAAATTATGGAAGAGGCGTGTGCGAATATGGACTTATCAAACTATAATTTTGTGACAAATCAGTATGGCTATTGTTTAGATAAAAAATTTTCCTCTAGAAATGTAGAAGTTACTCGTAGTGCCGACCATTTAGTTTTACCTGATATATTTCATCCGCCGTTGTCAATTCAGCTTTATGATGGCCTTGTTCAGCGCCATTGTATAAGCTACTTATATAATTTCAAGGAAGCTAATTTCTTCGGCATTTATAATGTATTTGTGAAAGAGTTGGCATGATGTGTACAGGTGTGATTCGGCTGAGCAAGCAGTAGAGTCTCTAAATGGAGTTATTAATCATATTACAGGACAATTTGTTCCAAAATGGAATGTTATTACTCGGCACTCAAATCATTCTTTTCCAAAATGGTTTTCACATAATTTAATTGTATTATGGAAGCATAAACAGCATTTACATAAGAAATGGAAAATTAGTAATAATTTGAGCGACTATGCATCCTTTTCCGAAGCTAGAAATCGCTTTTAAAAGCAGTTAGAATTAGATAGAAGGAAGTTTTATCAAAATCTTGAATGCGATCTTATTAAGAATCCGAAGAACTTTTGGCAAAATGCAAACCGTTTATTGGGACGGTCATAAAGCGAGAGATCTTACGAAGGTTTATTCAATAGTGAAAATAATCTGAATAGTATTGCAGATATTTTTATCAGAAATATGTCTAATGATGGCGTTTGTCATTTAGATCCTCATAGCAACTCGGAGTTGGAGAACATAGCTAGTGTTATTCTTGGGAAATATAATAGGAAGCTTTGTAGTTCCCAGGATATAATTTGCGCAGCTAGTAAGGTGGACTGTTCACGCAGTCCTGATCATTCGGGTATTCCGGGATATATTTACTGAGGATGTATTGAATGCTTTGCTAAGCCGTTGTCATATATTTTTAATTTAATAATCAAAACCGGGGTTTATCCTAAACTTTGGAAACGGGCTTTTTGCATTCCAATGGGCCTTTTTCACGTTTACGAGACTTGAGAAATGGCGGCGTCCTTAGCAGATTGAAAACGAGGCTGGCGGGTGAAATTCACACACGGGAAAGCACTTTATGTGCTAATTTATAGATTAATAAAGACGTAACTGTTTAATCACTGGATTTTAACTCGGGATATTTCACGGATTCACTTGATGGATTAAGATTAGTTAAGAAGGAGGCTATTCCAAATAAATGTGTTGCGAAATAGACAGAAACGAATGACTAAAGAAAATCACTTCAAAAATCACTATACTATCATTACTTTATTTATTTATTTATTTATTTATTTATTTATTTATTTATTTATTATTTCGTTAATTAATATTAAAATTTGAATACAATTCCTGAATTTAACCTATACATTTTGTATAATAAATTTTATTAATTATAATCAATTAAAATTATATTGGGATGTTATTTTTTTTATTATTTCTTTATTTTCTTTTTTGTTTTTATTATTTGTTATATTTTTATATCAATATGCAGTGTTCTCCACAGAAAATTTTATCAGGTGGGCGGTAAACTAAAATAACCGGGCGGACAAAAATTAAAAATAAAAACAAATAAAATATTATGCAGTGTTGTGCAGTTTTTCGTGTATTCTTCAGCCGGGCGGACGCCAAAATCAGCCGGGCGGCGCGCCCGTTAAAAAGGGCCTGGGGAGAACCCTGAATATGGCAAGATCAATTAATCAATCAATTAATTAATGGATCTTAATAATATTTTACATATTGCATATCTGTGTGCAAGTAACAATATAAATGTAAACGCACTGGCAATGATTGTTTATTGCAATCCATGCAATGAAAATAATAACACATATGACAAAAAGTTAAAAGAGATAGTTTAAGAATCTCCTTCCAAAAACCAAGTTTATGACGAACGTCAAGACTACCCAATATGACTATTTGACAGAATAAATAAAAGTTCACGTATTTAAGAGAATTTACTAAAACGAATCAGAGAAAAAAGCTTTTAAAGCAAGAGTCAGTAAGATGAAATCGGCCTATTTCCTCACCAAAGATATCTATAAGAAGTCAATATCATTCAACGCTAAGCTTTGGCACTAAACAACAGTAATACGTCTAGAAGCACTTTATACAGAAAAATGTTAACTCAAGAACTGAAGGTAGCTGAAAGAAAAATATTAAGAAAAATGTTGGGGTCAATACAGGGTGTTTCAAAATTATGTACAATAAATTTAGTGACATATTCTTCAGGTCAAAAGAAGACGAAAATGTTCTATAGCACTTTGTCTGGAAACGATTTGTTTGCGAGTAATCCAATATCATACAGTAGGGAAGCACGGTAGTTAGCGGACGATATTTTAGCAGTTCCAGCGTTTCGACCCAACACTAGGTTGAGTGGTTTGTTCCGTTTAAACCTACTTTAGGGTTGTTCCATTAGTTGTGTACGGTTGTTTCCATTACTGTAGTTTCACTACTAGGAATATCAATTTCGGAACGTTTGCGTGCTTTGACATACGCATTACGATTTACGTAAAAAAAAGTCATGTTTCTCGTATTCCAGTGCAGAATACACTGACATGCACCTAATGTATGGTCTTGCGGACGGAAATGCTGTGGAAGCAAGAAAACTCTACCAAGAACGCTTTCCGAATAGACGTTTGCCAAATAACCGAACATTTGTATCTGTCGACAGACATTTGAGGGAGCGTGGTTCCTTTGGCCGTCAAACAGGACAAGGGCGGCCTGTAGCATATTCTCCGGATGAGGAGGATGTGATAATTGACATCATACATGATGAACCACAGACAAGCACCCGTCGTATTTCTTCCATGGTACACATTCCGCACTCATCTGTTTGGCGCATTCTTCACCGTCAGCTTTTGCATCCATACCACCTGCAACTGGTTCAGGCACTGAACCCAACGGACTATCCACACCGACAACGATTTTGCCAATAGATACAACGTCGTCATGCTGCAGACCCCAGTTGTCTCAGCAAGATACTTTTCACGGACGAAGCAACCTTCACCCGGACAGGAATCGTAAATTCTCACAACCAGCATGTTACCAGAGCTCGAGCGCATCAAGAGCGTTTCTCCGTGAACATTTGGTGTGGAATTGTTGGAAATAACTTAATTGGCCCTTATGTATTGCCGCCACGATTGACTGGGCGAACGTATCTTTTGTTTCTGCAGAATGCATTGCCAGAATTACTGGAAGATGTTCCTCTTTTGATAAAATCTAACATGTGGTTCATGCATGATGGCGCTCCAGCACATTTCAGCCATGTTGTGCGAGCACACCTTAATGCTTTATATACGAATCGGTGGATAGGTCGAGGTGGACCGGTAGCTTGGCCTGCAAGATCACCCGACCTTAATCCCTTGGACTTTTTTCTGTGGGTTCATGTGAAAACGATCGTCTACAGCACAGAAGTTCCTAACATTATGGATCTGCGACAACGAATTGAAAATGCATGCCAAACCGTTCGTAATGCTGGCGACGAACTGTTCCATGACATCAGACGGTCGCTCATGCAACGAGCCGAAGCGTGCGTGCGAGCTGGTGGCGGGCACTTTGAACAATTCCTGTAATTTGGAGCCACGGGTTTAGTTGGCTGTATCGCGTAAATAAATCGTTTCCAGACAAAGTACTATAGAACATTTTCGTCTTCTTTTAACCTGAAGAATATGTCACTAAATTTATTGTACATAATTTTGAAACTCCCTGTATTTAAAGTACGTCGCAACAATGAAATATACACACATACTGAAAAAAATTACTGATACCGTACCGTTAGGAAAAGGAGAATAGTTTTTTATGAAAATCTTGAAAGAATAAACCCCAATAGGCTCACAATAAAAATTTTCAAATATATGTCAAAATTGAAACTAGCCAATACTTGGATAAATGAAACACAAAAGGACATAGAAGAATTACAAATTTTACAAGCAGATATATAAAAACGTACACCACATGAAACCAGGTTGGTACAATCAAAAGTTTTCGGGGAAAAATGAAAAATTAAGACGGCGCATTTTGGACTCAGGAAAGGAATAATAATGAGTTGAAAAGAACGTAGTCCATTGCGGGTTATTGAACAACACATCGACGACGACGACAAAATAAACCTCATTTGTCAAATGAATTTGAAGTAATGATCATCATTGAAGAAGTAACTGAAAATTTTTATATATGTCCTGAAAATTGTAATTTGCATCCTGAAAACAATGAACGGTTTGATTTGATCAATAGTTTCCAGATTTCTCTCGGTTCCTTAAGCCTTGGATCTAACAATTTCTTTTATATTCTTCAATGATATCTGTGGTATGCATTTAAAAAACGGGACTGAATAAGCATTCATTCCTTCGCAGCAAGCTGCGCTTCACCAGTCAGCCTCGATTTCGATGAAGTATGAGCGCGGCCATAATCTCGCGCTTTCTCGTTTGAAAAAGGCCCATTCCGAAAATTAAGCGGCCTAAATCTCTTGGATTTTCGACCCATCATGTTGCTTCCATATCCGGCTAAACTTTTTGAATCTGTATTAGCAAAAGATTTATATTCCTATTTTAAACCAATTTTTCCTCCCTGGCAACATGGTTTTATAGAACATCGATCTACCTTTACGAATCCTTCGTATTTGTCGGGGAAAATTGCTGAAACATTGAATAAGCATAAGCAGCTTGATGTAATTTATGTGGATCTAGCAAAAGCTTTTGACTCGATAAATCATGATCGATTGATTTGCAAGTTAGGTGCCCTTGGATTATCTGCACAAAGTTGTATTCTCTGTAGGAATCTACTTACTGGAAGATCTTTCCAGGTTAAATTTGTAGATATTAAATCTAGATTTGTTGCTGCCAGTAGTGGCATTCTGCAGGGCTCACCTTTAGGTCCTTTATTGTCTGTTTTATATTTAATTGTTCTGGATAGGTCTATTGATCTTGCTTTGGTTGATATATTAGCCTATGCAGACGATTTCAAGCTTTTTCGTCGAATAGATTCCAATGATGATGCTCTGATTCTTCAGAGCCAAATTGGAAAGTTAAATGAGTGGTTTAGGCGAAATATGCTTAATATTAATGTGGCAAAAACAACTGTTATGTCTTGTACGAAAAAGGATAATCCATTATACTTTAATTATCATCTTGCATCTAAGAGTATTACACGGGTTAGCGTTATGAGTGATCTTGGCTTGATATTCGATAGTTCTGGAACGTTTAATAACCATGTATGCTTGTTATTGACTGATATATCTTCCAGACTTGGTTTATTATCTAAGTTGAAAAATTTTGTTCATGATTTTAACACTTTTAAAGCGCTGTTTAATATGCTGGTTATCCCTAAAATCTGTTACGGAATAGAAATTTGGTTTTTGAGACATAATTACTTAACGTTACGACTTGAAGGAAAACTAAAGAGGTTTTTCTCACAATTCTGTAATTCCCGAGGTGAGCCTTTAGCTTTTGATAATCTAACAACTGCCTCTACTAAAAACACTTACTCCCAGATAGAGGTTTCCATTGAGGCTCTTGTCGATAAAGCGCTTAATAGAATCTTGAAGCACATTATAATGGGGAGAATAAATGCGCCTAAAATTCTTGAAAGCATCGGCTTCAGGTTCACTAAAGCCTCAGCACGGCATGGACTCTCATTGGATACAAAAATTTTTAGAACGAACTACAAGTTTTTAGAAGTTGGCTTTAAAATATCACATTTTTATAATCGTTGCAGGCTTAAACCTATTACTTTTTTTAATTGATTAATTTTTTTTTTTCAATCATAGTAATTTTAAATTTTATTAAATTAAATTTGAGTTTAATTTTATTAGTGATTTAATATTATTAAAAGATGAACCAATGTTATTAAATAGCGATTTGTAGGCTACTTTTCTTTTTACTTTTTTTTTTTTTTTTGATCTGTTGGTCCTTGTCATATGTTTGTTTTCTTTTCTTAATCTTTTTTTAGGTCTTATGTCCACGTCTCTGCCCAGGTGTTGTTTTTTTTTGTTTGTTTGTTTTGTTTTGTTTTTGTTTTCCTCTTCGACTCTGGCCTATTTGAGCCTAGACTTAGTTTTGGTTTTTTAGCTGTATTGTTTGGTCGCTTATATTAAGTTTTTCGTTCTTGGTTTTATTGCTTTGTTTGTATTGCTTGTTCTTTTTAATGTTGGCTTTTTAATTGTCTTATTTACTTTTAAATGTTTTTCATTAACCCCGTTTTGGGCGTAAGCCTGTTGGGGGACAACACTGGGCTTTTTGACCTTCAGTGTATCTTAAGGTCTCTTTCCCGGTGAAGCCCCATTTGGTCGCCTCCCTTTTGGACGCCATTTCAGTGCCATTTGGTCGCCTCCCATTTGGACGTTTGACCTGATCCATTTGATCGCCTCCCATTTCGTCGTTTGCATCCTCTAAGATTTTCTATTAACTAACTGTATTTAAATAAATACTAATAAAGCCAAATTATTAATTAATAATATTTAAAATAAAAATCATTTAATATCAAAATATCATATTTATTCCTCATTTTCATTGAGAATAAATATGGTATTTTTAATATAAAAAATTCAAAAAGAATTCAATGTGGTTAATTTAATTTAAGAAGTAAATTAAAACCATTTCCAAGTTCTAGATTTGACTTACTTCCAAATTTGACCTTTTGGCTGAATTTTTTCAGCAATTTCCAAGTAAACGGATAAAATCAAGAAAGCTTGGCTATAAATAAAACGGATAAGCAGTTACTGTTAAATTCGAACAGGGGCCCCATTGGTGAATCTAGTTTGATCCAATGGGTGGACCAGTTACCAAAACGGTGAACACGTTTTCAAGGGTTATTTCTGCTCATCCGAAACTTTATAAACTGATACAGGTCATTAAAAACATGCAAGAAACGGAAGAAAATGAGCTTTTTCTTTTGGGTGCTGGAGGTAATTTTCCTATACCTTCAGCAAAATACGAGTATATGCGACTGAACCTTAAAATCCAAACTCTGACAAACACCGTCTTGCAAAGCCCACAGAATTCTGAAGACTTGAAAATGTTCATAGATGCTGTCGGTTATGCCATGAAACTGGCCTAATTTTTGTTTTTCATTGATTGTAAAATGGATGTAAATGAAATAAATACACCTTTTTTAAAAGTCAATATTGTAACATGATAAAATAATTTGACAGATGTAGGATTATGGAAACATTTTCAGTTTCTTTCCTTTGTACTGTATTCAATTGTATGTTGCAATTAGTTACTTTACTTCTAATAATAAGGCATCAACATGTAATTAAGTAACACATGCAGAAAAATACATTTTATTACCGTGGCTCATCAAGGCCCTATGGGCTGAATAAAGAACAGGCGACCAAATGGGAAGCGTCCAAATGGGGCTTAACCTCTTTCCCTGTTGTTGTTACAATTAATTAATATCATTAAGTAATTTGTTGGGGGGTTTTTTTAAATTTTGTAACATTTTTATAACTTTTCTTAAAATACTTTCTGCATTGTCTTTGTTTTGCTGTTGAAAAACATTAGAGTCCTCAATAAAATTTTATACTTTTTCCATATCCATAATATA
Source organism: Rhysida immarginata (assembly GCA_023313115.1). NCBI lineage: Eukaryota > Metazoa > Arthropoda > Chilopoda > Scolopendromorpha > Scolopendridae > Rhysida > Rhysida immarginata. The sequence continues at coordinate 85,248 of JAHWFO010106706.1, forward strand.
TATTTTGTTGCCTTTATCAATATTAGTTATGTAAAGTTCTTCATCCTCCTGATATTTTTTAATTTCATTTAAAGTTTCCATAACTTTTGGTTTCTTAGATTTTTTATTTTTTAAAAATGACATAATTAGTTCACATCTGATGTGCTCTTTTTTTTGAAGGGTCCATTGTTTGTAGAAAAATTTCAGAATCTTAATGAAATCCGCTGGGTTAATATCAGTTTTTAAGCAGAATTTTCATCCCAAGTTTAAAACGTTCAAAAAATTGTCATTAAGGGTTGGGTTTTTTTTATATACTTGATAATGTCTGGAAATTCTTTTTTAATTTTTAAATGAGGTGCTAACAATCCTACCTTCTTAAACTGAATTTCTTAATGTTTTCTTCTAATAAAAAAGTCTTTGTTTTGAAGATCTAGGAGGAAGTTCCAGAGAAAATTTGTAGAAATCTTTGTGGCGAGTTTCTTAATGACTCTCGTTTTTTGATTTTGTAGGTGATCCAGTTTCTTAATTTTTGTGAAATTTGGAATTCTTTCTTGAAGAAAACATCCTTGTGTGACTGGTGTCAGTGTGTGTTTTGAGTTCGTTTTGTAGTTCGTGTTCATTTTACAGTTGGTTGGTGTCGTTATAGCAAATTTCTGTTTTTGTAAGTGTTTTTGTTTGAATAAATGAGTTTTGTAGCGATCGTTTTGTGGTAGTTGGGTAAGTGTTGGTGGTGTTTGGTTATTAATATGGATCGTGTGTATGGAAGCTTTAAATAAAAATAAAGTCATTTTGTTGTTAAAGAAATTTTTTTTTTTTTTTTGTTTTTTAGTACTACGTGGTATTGTTCCGATTGTTGGAAGTAGCATTTTTTTTTAGTTATCTGAGGGAAGCTGCCGCAATTGTTTGGATAATCTTAAGCAAACATTGTTGGGGCCGTTTTTCTCAGTATTTGAGCCTCAACAAACCCAGAGGGAATGATTGTTGAGAGTGAGAGCGATCGTTGTTTATGCTTTGCAGGCAAGCGTCACTTAAGGGGGGGGGGTCATTCTATTTCACCCCCCCCCCTCCTCCCGTGTTAGCAGCGATGTTTTGGATGTGTCTTCTGCTTGTATCTACTAGTTTTTAATGAAAAAAACAGGCTTGTATAGTGTTTATGAATTTGTTCTAAATAACCTGGCCTGGGAATTGACGGTGTCGATGTTTTTTTTTTCGATGTGCGTGACTTTCATACGACGAAAGCGAACTTTACATGAAGAAATGCGTCTAGAACGAAGCTTCCCGGCCAAGATGAGAATGAATCAGCGGCAGAGCGGTGGGATCGTTCTATTTTATTATTACTGACATATTTGAAATTATGATCACCAGTGGGAATAATTAACGTTTGGGAAAGAGCACATCAATAGGAAAAGAATCGATTATAATTAATAATACGTGATCGACAGTTAATTCTCTTATGAGAGACTGAGCCCATTCAGAGTTTAAATTTTCTTTCATGGCACGGCGCTGAAAAACACTGTCGTTAATTAGCGATCGACTAGTGTAAAATTTGAATAAGTTAAACATAAATGTTTACAATAAACGATGTTTATAATCGTTTAGCGTCTGTGAAGCGAAGCCTATCACGTGGGGGCGTTCTATGAGCGTTTACTTAAAGCATGCCTACTTGTATTGGTGGTGAATTGTCTCGTTAAAAAATAATTGTTATAAAAAAAATAATTACTTAACGATAGCAACGTGATACGTGAGTGAATAGAGCGGAAAGTGAAAAGTCCAAAGGTTGTTGAGGGGTTAATGCTCTCTCCCCTAGTTGTGCAGCGTTAATATATAGCACTGATTGGCAACAAAAGAAAGGGAGGGCGTGATGCTTTCGTGGGGCAGTTCTTGCAATCTATTCACTCTCGTCAGGTACTGGCAGCCTGGATTGTAGGCATTACAGATTGGGCATGTAGTATGATTGGCTCATTGGCTTCCCATGTGCTGGTGCACGTTTTCAATTAAATGTCTGTCAATTTAGGGTATTTCGCATTGTTTTAAAAAGTTAATTGGTTGTTGAATTATTTTTGATATAATTGTTAAAGTTTGTCGTATTTTAATGTGGGGCTCCAATTTTTAACATTTAATGATATGTTTTAAATTTAAATGTGGGTAGTCTCCTTTTAATGGGGAAAATCGTAAAATTAAATTTTAATATCCAATAACTTTAATAGACAAAATTTTAATAGATGCGTTTACAAACAATACAGCAAAAACTATACCAATTCAACAAGAACAACAAAAAAGATATTCAATACAATACAATAATAAAATTTTCCACAAACAGAAAAAAATATTAGAACAAATACCAAACATAAAAATCATACCAAAAATAACAAATAACATTACTAAAACATTAATAACCACCACCAACCTAAAACAGCAATCAATCAAAATAATAGCACAAATATCAATTTCAAAGAAATATGTCAAAATAATAAAGAAAAATGGAACACTAGAAATATAATTTATCAAATACCATGTAAAAATTGTGAACATATCTACATCGGTCAAACTAAACGATAATTAAAAATAAGATTAAAAGAACATGAAAGAGCACTTCGCCACAAAGACAAACACAACCAGTTAGTTAATCATTTTATCAAAGAAAACCACACACCAGATTGGAATAACACAAAAATCATTGGAAAAGAAGAAAATTATAAAAAAAGCTTAATTAAAGAAACAATAAATATCATTACAAATAACAAAAATTTAGCCAAACCATCAATAAAGATAAACAATAAATGGACACTACTTTTAAACAACAATCACCCTAGTATACAATGGCCAACAATTACAACCAACTTAGCTTCACCTTATATCAATTGTTAAATTCTTATTTCAACTGTTTTCAACATTCAAAAAAATTAATCCAACTGATGATGAGAAAAATTCTCGAAAACGTTTTTTTATATAAATTTTATCACAAATATTTGGATCACCCTCTTCAAAATTTCAGCTGTATTTAAAAACCAACACTTCCTTCAAGATTATCGTTTTCCCCTATCAACATTATCTTAACAAGACTTCATCTACATCCTCAATAGACTGGTTTTATTTCTACTATCAACAACATCTGCAATAGACTACATCCTTTGAGTTTTCTTCCATCTCACAAGTTCCTTCATCGTTTTTCAAAATTGGTGACTTTATTTATTATTAATTTTTGTTTTTATTAATTTTACGATTTTTCCCCATTAAATAGGAGACTGAACTCATTTAAATTTAAATTAATCATTTAAACTCCTTAAATCAATTAAACATAAATGTTTACAATAAACGATGTTTATAATCGTTTAGCGTCTGTGAAGCGAAGCCTGTCACGTGGGGGTGTTCTATGAGCGTTTACTTAAAGCATGCCTACTTGTATTGGTGGTGAATTGTCTGGTTAAAAAATAATTGTTATAAAAAGAATAATTACTTAACGATAGCAACGTGATACGTGAGTGAATAGAGTGAAGTCTACGGCGTCTATGAGCGGACAGTGAAAAGTCCAAAGGTTGTTGAGGGGTTAATGCTCTCTCTCCTGGTTGACCAAGCTTGTGCAGCGTTAATATATAGCACTGATTGGCAACAAAAGAAAGGAGGATGTGACGCTTTCGTGGGGTAGATCTTGCAATCTATTCACTCTCGTCAGGTACTGGCAGCCTGGATTATAGGCATTACAGATTGGGCATGTAGTATGATTGGCTCATTGGCTTCCCATGTGCTGGTGCACGTTATCAATTAAATGTCTGTCAATTTAGGATATTTCGCGTTGTTTTAAAAAGTTAATTGGTCGTTGAATAATTTTTGATATAACTGTTAAAGTTTATGTCGTATTTTAATGTGGGGCCCCAATTTTTAACATTAATGATATGTATTCATAATTTTTATCTCAAATGATAAATCATTCATTTTAATTAATTAATCAGCCTCTACTTCTTACGAATATAACATTCACCCCGCGCAAGTCCAAAAACCCGCTTCTGTTGTGCTTGGGAGTGAATTTTCGTCAGGGGTTCCTTACGGCACCCCCCCCCCCCTCCTACGCACACTAGGGCACACTTGAAGGAAGATTCTATGGTCCTTTGTATTCGCTATTCTCTTGCAAAGTTTCTCGATTTTTCTTCCCCAAATTTTCCATTGAGGGTAAATAACATAAAATCTCTTTATAAAATACATACTTTCAAAAAATAAGTGGTAAAAGAATATTATAAGAGATGTGTCAAGGTTAAGAAAGAGGAATAAAAACAAACGAGGCCTTTTGGTAATTTTATTCAAGGATCTTTATCAGATAAAAACTTTTGGAAAGTATTAACTGATTTTTTTTCATCAGTAAAGGTTTAAAGAATATAAATTTAAATAGTTAAAGCTTTGTTATAGTCAGAGTATTGTCAAGAAACATTGTTACATGATCTGATTTTTTTCATCTGTATAGTGAAACTCCATCTAACCTCTAACTGCGATTGGTCAGCCTTCTAACCCTGCGTATGATTACATTGTTACTTGGTTTGCTGGATAATTCTTGGGTTCGAATCCCACCGTGGGCATGGATGTTTGTGCTTGTCCCGGGCTGCGTACAGATATAACTTATGTAAAAGGCGCAAAATGACCTTAGTAGTCGACGTCAAAATTTCTAATAAACCAACCAACCATTTTTTATCTAATGTATAGGATTTCTGGGCTAGTTAGTGTTTTGATTTGTTTATATGATAACTTTCTTTAATTAGTCTTTTTTTTGCCTATATTGTTCCTAGAATTTTTATATATATATTTATTTATTTATTTATTTATTTGTTTGTTTTGCCAATGTATGATTTCGTACCTCTTAAAGAAGCTAAGAAATTATTAAAGAAAAATTATATAGCATTAACTATAAAATCAATGATATAAATATTTTATCATCAGCACTTCAACTAATTTTATCTGAAAACCAAATAAAATTTAACACTAAATTATATTCTCAAGTAAAAGGTTTACCAATGGTTAACTGTTTATCTGGATTTTTAGCCAATATTTATATGGATATAATTGAAAAATTACTATTACACTGAAACTTAGGCAAAAAAATAGTTTTATGGAAACGCTACATGGATGATATCATCTTAATAATAAAAAAAAACAACGAAATAAATTCAGTTATAGCTTATTTAGAAAAAGTTTCTGAATTCAAATTTACTGCAAACAACTGGAAGATAATACAACATCTGGATTTAGAAATTAAACTAGAAAATAATTCTAAATTCGTGTATGAGAGGAAATATGATTAATTTTAAATCCTTCCAACCAATACATTATAAAATCAATGTCATTATTAACTTTTTACATAGAATCCTCCGCAAAAAAACTAACACCCCAATTACTGAAAGTAAGAAAAATGTTAATTGACAATAATTATCCAATTAATTTCATTGGAAAGATTGTTTGGAATTTTTATTGGAAAAATTGTGTAAAAAAAGAAAAATGACCAAACCGCAAATGTAAATTTAAATCGAAACAAAAATTATGTAACATTTAATTATCACTCAAAATTATAAAAATATAATTATCACCCTAAAAAATATAATAAAAAGAAAAAAAAAGATAATATAAAAGTTGTCTTTAAAAATAAAATGGCATTAGGAAACTTTTTATTGAACAGAAAATTAGAACATAATAATAAACTTATAAAAAATTGTTATCTATAAAATTCCTTGCAAAGAATGTAATGATCACAAAAAGAAGTGTGATAAAAAGAATTGATGAGCACAAATATCAAATAAAGAAATGTAATGAAAATAACATGAAAAACAAAAATCACGACATTGACTGGGAAAATATAAAAATTCTAGGAATTTGCCAATTTTCTAGCACATTGGCAAAAAAGACTAATTAAAGAAAGTTATCATATAAACAAATCAAAACACTGCCTACTCCAGCAATCCTATATATTAGATAAAAAATGGGAAATATTATAATTATGATTTTTATAATAATGTTCTTTTAAATAATTACAACTTTAGATATAATGTTGCCTCTGACTTGTAAAATTATCCTTAATCAATTATCTGTAACAATGTAACAATGTTTTGACCATACTATGATTGCAACAATATTTTCAGTATTTTAATTTACAGATGAAAAAATCAGATGATGTAACAATGTTTCTTGACAATACTAAGACTATAATAATGTTTAACTATTTAAATTTATATTTTTTAAACCTTTACTGATATAAAAAATCAGTTAATACTTTCAAAACATGTATACCTGATGAAGGTCCTTGAATAAAATGACCTAAAGGCTTTTTTTTGTTTTTATGCGATATATTTTTATTCTTCTTTTTTTAATAATTTTTATTTAAAATTATATTGTTGTGTGTGTTGTAATAACAAAATCCTAAAATGTGTGATAATTTAAGTCTGCTCTGGAAGTTTGACTCAAGGAACACTAAATTAAAAGAAACTCATTAACTACTGTTTATTTTATTTTTTACGGTTTATATGTGATAAATATTTTTTTAAATGTATAATTCACATTTCATATTTTAACAGGATTTTTTTTTTTTAAATGGTATCAGCTTATATTGACCTTTGAATATAATGAGATTTACATACAGGTATATGTGCCAGATAATTTTCAAAAGATTTTGATTTATATAAGTGATTCATTCTACAGGTAAAAATACTGGCTAGCAAGGGGAGGAGTGCAAAAACCAAATATGAGAAGACTGGGTGATAAAATAGTCTATGATGGTTTTGATTCTAAAAAGTTATCTTAAAAATTACTCATGATTTTCATTTCACATCCATTAAATGAACAGATTTTTGTTTTACTTTCTGCTTAATAAATGATATATTAATAGATTCTTGCTATTTAATAACTTTTTTTTTTTTTTTTTTTAATAGACTGGTTTTTTGGAATGCCCCATCTGCAAAACAGCATATGGTATAAAAATTGGCAATCAGCCTCCAGGGGATATGGATTATTATTCCATCCCATGTTCTCTTCCAGGTTACTCTGATTGCAATACAATTTGTATTATATATAGGATCCTTCCTGGAATTCAGGTTAGCCGCATTTCATGGAAGAAATATTCTAAGGCAGTGGTTTTCAATCTGTGATACACGCACCATTGATTGTACGCAAACAGTTAACTGGTGGTTCATGGAAAGGATCGTTTACAATGTTTTGTAAATTATTTCTTTGAGTGGTATTCGTTATTAAAAAATTTTGTTCTAATGGTACGCAGTTATGAAAAGGTTAAGAACCGCTGCTTAAAGAAAATAAGTTATCTTTGAGAATAAAACTTTAAGAATTTTATAAATTTTGATTGTAATGGAAGAGAAGTGTATATTATATCAGAATCACTTTTGTAATCGATTTGACTTGTTTATAAAGGATGGGTCTGTTAAACCTACATTTTAGATGTAAACTTATATATGTATATGTAAATTCCTGTAAAGTCAAAGAATACGAAGTTGAGGAAACATTTCTGTTGGTACATTCAGATAGATTTCAACTTTGCAAATAAAGACAAAGCAAAATCATATCTTCTAAATCTTAAGAGACAGATAAAAATGACCTAACACAGTACAGACTTCTTCAGCACCCAAATTATGAACAAAACAAAAAAAATTTCCAGAATCTAATAAACTGGTTTTTCAAAAAAATCGCCTAAAATTGAGAGTAGTGCTGTTTGTAGCTACATGCAATCATGGATAGAAATGAAGTCATTCCAAATAGTCAATCTGTACTAGTCATTTCAGAAGGTGTTAGATATGATGTCCACCTAAAGAACCATAGCTAATTTTGCACATAATTTTAGTGATGCCATTACATCAAAAAAGATGCCAGAATTTTGGGTGATTTCTGAATGATTCGTTTATTAGATTTTGAAAACATTTTTTTGTTTTGTTTGGAATTTGCTGCTGAACGTTAGTAGAACCCTAATTTTCTGTTGTAATGGGAGGGGAAGGGGGTGATGGTTATTCAAAAATGACGGATTATCCATTTTATTTAAATAAACAGAATTAACCCGGCGTTAGTGCGGTGACAAAAAATCACACCAGTGGTGCGGTGGGGTGTCACATACCCCAACATATTTCTTGAAATTTTCCAGTTTGTTTCAAAGTTTCGTTATTTTATAATTTATTATTAAGCTTATAAATTGCTATGGTGAACCAATTTCACTAAAAAAAATTTTAGTTTAACAATAAATAATAAAATAAAGAGAAAGTATGATTTTTTCCCTTTATTTAAAAAAAATATAAATAAATGAAGGAAATTTGTTTCTGTTAGAAAAAATTTAACTATTACAAAAGGAAATTTAATACTGGAGTTAAAATATAAGCATGAAATAGTATGTAACCTAAATTATGACTGCTCAATGTTTTGTTTTGCATCTTGCAAAAATTTTTTTCACAATATGATATTACATGTTCCAAACACAAGAATTGCTTATATCTTTGGCAGGAATATTTAGTTTTTCTGTCTTTATATCTCGGACATAATGAGGGTCTTCCTAAAAACATTCATTAATATCACAAACAAGAAAACAGATAAAAATGTTTTATATTATTGACAGAAGTAATGCAAAGAAGCCTACTTTTGCTAGAATTTTATGTCACTGCATTAGTGCGGTGGGGTGTGAGAAACCCAAACAGAAATCAACACGTGCTTACACAATGAAGTCTTCAACCAAAATGAATATAACTTCGTGTACGTTATCTATGGTTATGTGTCGAAAGGTATAGAAAAAGCCATTGTTGACAAACTACGCCAAGTTATGACAAAATCAAAAAGAAAAGGTCTGGGGTTTCAGACACCCCACCGCACTAACGCCGGGTTAATAAGGTAGATATTTACAATCGACATGTTTAGCGGTAAAATTCAATAATCAACACAACACAATACTCAGTCAATATTTGATAAATAGTACAGTATAGGTTCAGGTGTAACTAACTTAAACCACTCTCCACTTATAACTGTATTACAAAAGGGGCAGGTAGTGGCACTGAGGCAAGAAAGGGGTAGCTTATGGGAAAAGCAGCCTCCCTAGGTACCTGGTGTAGTTTCAATTTTGCTAAATATTTTGTTCAGACATTCACGAAAAATTGTAAATATACAGGGTGTTTCAAAAATACTTTTACAAACTTTGGGGACAGGTTCCTTCACCCAAACAAAAAAAAAAGTTCGTAACATATGCTTATACAAGTTCGTAATAACACAAATCCTTCGTTTTCGCGTTATTAATGAAAATATACAATGTAGGTGATTGGAGCTCATCCACAAATAAACTCGTAATAAATGCTCGAAATTATTGGATCCCAATTCATAAATTAAAAAAAATAAAATAAAAAAAATAATAAAAAGGTTGTCCTCTTGCTTCTAAACATGCACACACTCGCCGAATCATGGACTGCCGCACCTTTTCAAAGACTCGCTGACTGTTTCGAATGGTTTCGCAGGCTTCATGACACTTCGATGAAGAGTTTCTGCATCCGGGTGGTCTGCTGCATAGACCAATTGTTTAAGTTAATAATCCAAAGGTTTGAGGTCGGGGGAACGTGCAGGCCATGGAACTGGTCCTCCTCTACCTATCCATCTGTCATGATAGATGCCAGCCAGTGCATCTTAAACACAGATACAATGAGATATGCCATCTGGGATACAATTAGTCAGACGAACATTAATAAATAGAAAACTAAGGATTTTCGGACTTATGTTTATATGAATTTTTATTTCTTATTTTGGTGTAAGGAACCTGTCCCCAAAGTTTGTAAAAGTATTTTTGAAACTCCCTGTAAAAAAATAAAAAAAAAATAAGAAAAAAAAAAACGCCATGGGGAAAAAAATCATAGATGATGACGGTTAACTGAGGGACGGAAAATCGAGATTCTACTGTAGTTTATAATTGGAAATTTGTCTTTTAAAGTTTAGAAGAAGATACAATCTTTCCAATTTGTATTGTTGAAATCAATCTGTGGGTACCATCAGAAGGTTCGCTATCAACTTCCTCTGTATTGCCTAGAGTAGAATTTACATATTTATGTTTATATTGAAGATAGGTGGGCAGGATTCTTGCTTACTGGCGCAATAGTACAAGTGAAAATAAGCATAAAGACGTCATTCCATGTCAAATCAAACAATAAAAAAATATATTTTTGATCCTTTGGAAAAAACTGCTGACTATGAGTTTTTATCTGTAATTATCAATAATAGATACATCATCGTATCTATCTATCGGTCTCCAGTGGGAAATTTTGCGATCTTCTGTTCATTTCTTTCTGTTTGAAACTACGTGCTCAGTTGTGCATTGATGCTGAAGGGCATCATGTGGAACATACCCTTTAGAGTGTTACCAACATGATTCGCTTTGGTTTGGCCCAGTTGGCTTTTTTTAGTTTGAGATGGTTATTTACTTTTTTTAACTTTTTTTGGGAACCGTTGGTCCGATTTGGATGATTTTTTTTGTTTTGTTTGTTTTTTTATGAACGGATATTTATAAGAGAAAAGGACGAGACACAAAAATGATCGCCAAATCTGATCGCCGAATGGTCCCAGATGCCTTCAACCACCTCCCGAGGACTTATTGACTCTCTGCCATGTCGACTAGCTGCTGGTCTTGCTGCCAAAGGTGGATATTCTGGACACTAGCAGGTGGTCATATTAATGTGTCCCGACCCTGTATGCTATTGTATTATTTTTTGAGGATGACTACCTCCTATAATTTTATTTATTTTTTAATTAATATATTTTATCACAACTCCTACTCTTATATATTAATATATTTTATTAAAATTTTTGACCATTTATTTATTATCTCGACCAACTGAAACGCCCGACGAATTTGTCTCCGAAAAAATTGACTGCCCGACCAACTGACACCTCGACGAATTCATGTTCGCCTAATTGATGTCCGACAAACTAACAGCCCGACCAACTGTAAGAGTCCGGAATTTATGGCATGTTATTTTAGAATAATTAGAAATGGAAATTAAAACATCAGTTGGACATCAATTGAAACAGCTATAGTTATATGGCTATGAATGAAGCTAATATAGTATATTCAAGAAGACTGGAATTGGAAATAAGAATGAGTTATTAGTTAAATAATATTTTGAATATTATTTTTTCTACTCTGATTTAAGAGCGACTTAAAAGTTGCATAAGTCACATATTTGCAGAGAGGTTTATTATTTCACGTCCGTTAAGAACAATGAAAGAAGGATCGGATAGAAAGGAGACAAGAAATCGGAGATAAATTTAGCAACGAATTTGGACGTTGGACCCGCTTGAAGGACAACGGCGAGCGCAGTAAATAACTCTTAAGGCGTCAACCTAAGTTGATTGACAAGTAAAATATAAGAATTTGAATGTCAGATGACCAAAAATTAATATTGTGATTGGTTAAAGATCAAAATTGTTGTCGAGGCACCTGTGAGAAGGTAAAAATTAATCAGTAGTTATTATGACATGATAACTGCAATTTGCGAACTCACTGCTCAGTGTATGAGTCCAGATTTTATGGAATATTATTTTATAATATTTAAATTTGGAAATTGGATCGTCAGCGGAACATTAATTAAAACAGCTATATTTTTATATGGCTATGGATTAAGTTAAAATTTTATGTCAAGAAGAAAGACTGGAATTGGAATTTAGAACGAGTTGTCAGCTAAATAATATTTTGAATATATTTTTTCTAATCGGATTTAAGAGCGACTTAAAAGTGGCACAAGTCACATTCGTTAAGTACAATGGAGAAAGGTATCAAGTGGAAGAGGAGAGAGGTGAATTTGAGCAATGAGTTAAACATTGCACCCGTTTGAAGGACAACGACGAGCGAGGTAAATAACTCTGAAGGTGTCAACCTAAGTGATTGACAAGGAAGAAATAAAAAAGGTGAATGTCAGATGACCAGAAAGTAAGATAATGATTGGTTAAAGATTAAAAAATTCTTATAGAGACACCAGAGTGAAAGCAGAAGTTACATAGTGGTTATGACCTGGCACAGAAAAATGGCGAGCGCACCGCTCAGAAAAGCATATTGGATAACTTAGTTTGATTCGACCAGAAATTCAAAAAATGTTAGTGTTTTTCCCCAGAACGAGACCCAAGGACCACAACAATTATTCCATCTGGAGAAGGAACACTCATCACCCGACCACTGTATCGTCCCTGCCGAGAGAGAGAGAGAGAGGGGGGGGGGAGGAAGACCAGAAACCTGTAATATAAACGGGCCTAAGAAGCAAGATCAACGACGACGGAGAAGGACCAGATGACTGCTGGATTTAGAAGGAAGAATTGCCGCCACCCGTGGACCACCTCATCGGAACGACCAGCCGAGGACGCCTTGATCGAGCAACGAACCAGATAGGAGCTGGTTCCATGTCGTGTGGCCTAGTTTCACATATACCCACACTTTCATTTATACATAATATCTCAACTATACGTTTTCCATACATTATTACATTTCTTCACTCTAAGGTACAAATTTGGAAACATAAGTTGAATTAGGATTAGTAAATGCACTTAAGATTTATTATACTTAGTTAGGCATATTCACAGGTGATTACTGAAGTACTGATTAGTGTTATGAATTAGAAATTATTAACTGTTTAATATTTATTTTGAAGCTCCAAACAAAGATCAAACGAAATTCATATTGGTTATTTAGTATATTATGGAAATTACATTACACTTTGGTTACGGTTTAAGTCAATTGAATCTCCTTGAGCATTTACATTTAAATGGCACTTAAGAATCAAAATTTACATTCCACATTACTGAAATCTTATTCCATTTGACTTTACAATCATTTCAAATATTAAAGTGCATCTTACTGATTTTTCATTTCATGCCACTTGTATTTTTCATTGTCAATTATCTTTAATAAATCATAATGTTATTGTTAAATGTTGTGGATTATTTTGAGTCACCTGCTTGTTTCCGTTGGCCTTGCCTGTGTGGGACGAATTATTTATGTAAGGGAGGTCACAGTATTTACACTAAATTATATTTCATTCGCATAGTTCGCGGGTTCGAATCCCGCTTGGGGCATGGATGCTTGTGTTTGTCCTTTATTATAGAAACCCCGTGTTGGGTTCTGGCCTGTTGGGGGACAACCTGCGGGTTATTTAAATTTAAAATTAAAAAAAAACTATTAATTCTGCTTTCATTCTAAATTCTAATTAGACCATTAAGACCTCACCCCCCCCCCCCACCCCTAAAAACCTTACATCAGCGTCAGAACGGAGTATCCTACTCAGTATTTTTATACACTTTAGTTTTAATTCTGCAAGAAATTTGAAAACGTTAGTTTTATTCCCCGGACTGTGGTGTAGTTCGAGAACCACTCTAATTCCACCGCCTGGAGAAGGAACAATTCATTGACCGACCATCGCATCGTCCCTGCCGAGAAAGAGAGAGAGAGAGAGAGAGAGAGAGAGAGAGAGAGAGAGAGAGAGACACCCGGAACCCTATTTCCTTAGGACTGAGAAGCAAGATCAACGACCATGGAGAGAGACCAGAATGATGCCGGACCTAGAAGCAAGAGCTGCCCCCACCCTTGGACCACCTCATCGGGACGAACAGCAAAGAATGATGGAAGAAAAATATTTCTATCGTGGAAACCGTGATAATAAGTTTTTATTGGGATAATAATAATTATGCTAATGAAGTATAATTTAGAGTAAGTAATGTCTCTGTTCAACAGCAGATTATTATCACGGTTTCAACAGCAGATTTTACAATTTACATGCTCCAAATTACTACGTACTCTCTTCTATCCATGCGATGAATCATTGTCCAGTTTGCGACGATGAATGCGAGCACACGGCGTGCTCGCTCACATGATCATGTGACTGCTCTCTAGAGCAAAGCTAGCTCTGCTTATGCTCGCCGATGGTGACGACAGTGATTTTGAATGTCTTGTTTGAATTGATATTAAATTTAAAACAGCGGGTGTGTAGACAAAGCATGACGCTTTAAAATGAGCACACGATGTTGTTTGGAGTTGTATATCAGTTCCCCGCTATCAAAAAATACACTCACTCACCAAAGGTCATGGCACACCCCTCCAATTAGGTTCCCTGTCCGTAATGAGACAGATCCCGCTGCTTAAATTCTCAGAATGCAGGTGCACGGGACTCCTTAATATCACAAAATCATTGTAAGCAAAACTAGCTGCAGAAATGGCAGCACGCCGAGAGCTATCCGCATTTGAACGGGGGATGATTGTTGTTGCCAGACGGATGGCTGCCTCAATATCAGATGTAACCAACACCCTGCAATTTTTCCGCACGACCGTTGTTAAGGGTCTATCGAGAGTACACCCAACGGCTGCCCACGGCTGCCCACGCCTCATTGATGCCAGCGGCGTTCACCGGGTCACCCGGCTTGCAACTGCTGACTGAAGGGCCACAGCCGACCAAATCACCATGCAGTACAACCAGGGACGTCCCACAACTGTATCCGTGACGACAATTCGGCGAACCTTGGCAGCTGCAGGCTTTGGGAGCAGGAGGCCACGACGGGTGCCACCCTTGACAGCTTCCCTCTCGTCAGCAACGCCTATCCTGGGCCTACCAATATCGACATTGAACCGCTGAGGAATGGCGAAGGGTTACCTGGTCCGGCGAGTCACGGTTTCAGCTGTATCAGACACCGTGCCTGGCGCAGGCCACACTAAGCCACGGACCCCGCTTGTCAGATGGGGACCACTCAGGCAGGTTGAGGCTCCATACTGGTCTGGAGTGTTTTCTCGTGGCATGGAACGGGTGCATTGGTGTATCTGACATCCGCTCTGCGTGCTACGTCTTACGTCGATCTGCTTGGGGACCACCTGTACCCCTTCATGAACTGTTTTTAACCCGCGGGCGATGGCATCTTTCAGCTAGATAATGAGCCTCCGCACACGGCCTTTGTGACACGAGAGTGGCTGGAGGAACATGCAACCGACTTCACGACAATGATTTGGCCTCCACGTTCCCCAGATTGTAATCCCACTGAATATTTGTGGGATGTCATCGAATAATCTGTCAGTTCGTCACCAACACAACTGGTAAATGCAGCGTCGTTATGGAGTGCAGTGGAGGCGGGTTGGCTTGGAGTGCCTGTGGATGTGTTCCGGAGACTGGTAGACTCTCTTCCACGAAGGGTCTCCGCCGTTATCCGGGCCAGAGGGGGCCCAGCTCGTTATTAGGCAGGTGTGCCATGACTTTTGGTGAGTGAGTGTGATCGATTTTTTTAATCGATTCTGATTGTGAAAATCTATGAAACGTGAAATTTTTATCCGACTGTTTATTTACACATCCATATAGAGAACAAGCTGAAGGCATTCTGATATAGAACAGGATAGCAAAATCTTACGATATGTAGAATCATTCGAAGCGAAACCAGAATCAGTGACGGTCCCATCTTTTGTTACCATTTCTATATTGCACAGGAATTGATTAGGGGTACTTGTCAGGGGTTCGGGACGGATATTTGAGATTGGACAAACTGCACTGAACGATCATGTTAATTAAACAAGAAAACAAATCATTTGATCTTCCTATTGAAAATAAGACGCAAAAAAATAATAACCATATAATTACTTCTCATACTATGTATTCTACAGAGCTGGAGGGGCCCCTCTTATCCAGCAAACAAACAAACAAAAAAAACTCTTAAGTGCACACTGACTTAACACTATCCACGTGCACTTACAATCTGCGTTAGGCACAACATCGAGAATAAATTCAAATTACGATGTTAGGTGCAGCCCACAAACACCAAACAGAATATAGTGCCCCGCCCAAAATGCACGTCAGTGCACAGCTGCATGGATGAAAAAAACCAGGATGGAAAACTCCTATGCGTCGCATGTCAGGGAAATTTCAGTGGCGCCCTCGGACGGCGTGCACGTTGAAACTAAATGTAAATAATGCCGTCGTCTGGTACGCAATACTGCTCGGCATTTAATTGCTCAAATTCCCGGAAAAATAATCCAAACCTATCGTTTATTCGATTTCCTAAAGATGTACAAAGGTGAATACTGTAGTTATTAGGCAGGCATAAGTTTTTCGTTTCGTTTCAAAATCGAAAAAAAAAAAATAATGATTCTGCTCATTTGACAACTCATAAACGTTGATCGTATTGCAATGCCTACTTTATTATTAAATTGGATGTTCTAAATGGATTCAAAACTCTCGAAGAGAGGATTTACGAGGTCGTGAAGGGGAATTAAACAGTAAAGGCTACGTAATATGTGCCAAGCATTTTGAAAGTTCACAATTTATGAATAGTGAAAAAAGGTAAACATAAGGCTAAGGCATCATTTGGTGAATGCTGTATATAGTGATCAATAAATTTGTGATAATATCAAACAAATTTGCATGCCTTGATTTTTTTTTTAATCTTTCAATCAAATCCCAGTTATCAATCAACTCATTTTATTATGTTAATGAAGTAATCAGACGTCTTTGCAAACACTGCAATAACAGAGTAATCTTGATTCATCTTAAGCATCTACATTCTAGCATTTTTGAAAACACTGACCTGCAAATTTTAAAAAAAGTAAATTGTCCACATAAGACAATTAAAATGTCTTAAAATGTTTTCCGTTTCAAAAATATTTCAAATTAAATATGTTATTTTAAAATTAGTTTCTATACGGTAATGCTTGTTCTTGAGATGATTACCCTGTACATGGTTTTTTTCATCCATGCAATAGGGCAAGAATGACAACTTTTATTTATTGTAAATTCTGTGATAAAATAATTTTGATTTTATTATGAAAATTGTTTCCTTATTTGACATATTTAAACTTACTTCCAAGCTAAAATGGATTAAAAAGTTCTTGTTAATCAAATACTAAAAAAATTCTTCTTAAAAACTTAATTCCTATACAATCTCTATGGGAGCGACTGCTAGAAAACGTGCAAGACACCAGATGGCGCCAAAAAATCGAAGTTGACCGCATAAAGATAGGGAGTTTTCCATCCTGGTTTTTTTCATCCATGACATCTGTGAGCAGGACAATAGATTTATTTCCCGTCGATCCTTTCGGCGGAGACAAATCCCCTATAGTGCACAACAAAAGCGTCCCCTGACGCCCTGTGACTCCTTTTCGTTACATAAAGGAGGGGGAATCACGGTAACCCTCCTCGGGCGATTTCCTCCAACTTGCAGCAACGCTGGCTTGTGCAATGCGCACGCTTCTGGCCTCCGAACGTCAAACAGGAATTACCCACGTGCTCAGCTGCTTAACCGCAGCGCTCGTGCACGGATGCCACCACCACAGTCAGCTCTATCATCTTTTGTGTGCGCCAAAGACTTGATGAGCTGTCGGCCTATATTCGGGGCTCACCCGATAAAATAATGGGTCAAACGCACTATACATTAAATTAACATCATGATTTAACATCATGAACAGTTCACACTACTCTTAACGAACAGTCCGCGACGTAAGCAAGGGAGAGCACACACGCGCAGTAGAATTGGGGCAGCAGCGATAGCAGTCTACGTATGGGAAACGGGCCATCAACTATCAGCATAAATGCTACTTGAAAGGGGGAGGCCGTGGCCTGGTGGGCTTGCACTGAACACAACTACTATGAAGTTAAGCTACATCAGTCACGGCAAATCAACCCCCCCCGACTGCTGCGACCATCATACAGCAGTCGTGAATCTAAGTCCATCCAGGGACCCAACTCGTCGGCCTTTGGCCATACAGGCCCTGGTTGGACCTATTGGATCCCAATTCATAAATAATAAAAAAAAAAAGTTCAGTCTCTTCATGCAGATCCCATGGTAGAGAACAAATGAATAAAATAACGGACTCACCCAGATGTCCTCAATTATGGCAGCAATACAAACTTAGCAAGGCGAAAACGTTGCTTCGAACGCCGGCCAGTAACAAATGAACAACGCCATCAACCCTTGTTCTATTATGATTGGGTATGCACGCACAAATAATGGGACGCACGGATGCTAGTACAAAAAAAAACGTAAGCCAACACAGTTATTCTTCTGAATAGCTATCAAAATGCTTGCTTGCAATCACTACTGAATAACATTCGGAACTCATGCTTTAGAACACTCGGGAAGGCCCATCGTCTCTCCTTTATCCGAGCTTACGCATTCCATCCCAAGACGCACGCAGAGGGAAAAAAAAAAGCTTGACTCCCCTGCCACGTGCAACAACAATTCATCGTCTCTCTCACAATAAAGCCCAAGCAGTTTTCTTTTATTTCCCTTGGGTTTTCTCCAAAAAAGTGCGGCAAAAACTGCAGAGGCAAAAGCCAACTCTGACCATTGTTATAGTATCCACTTAAAGATAACAATGCCGAACCAAAAGATGCTTTGCAACACCAACGTAAATATTATTTATGAAGAGATCATAAAAACACATATTCATTACTAAAAAAAAACAAAAAAAAAACTTAACGAGAACGAATAAATATAAGAGCTTAAAATAACAGTGGCCCAATGCACGGTGCAATAGTGCCCTGTAGCGCTAGCAACAACCCCCCCCCCCCCCCCCCAAAATAAAAAAATTTAGTAAAACCTATTCATTTACAAAAAAAATAAATAAATAAACACAGACCATAGTCAAAATAAGAAATCCACTTTAAGTCTGCATCCTATTGGGATAAGAAATGAAATGTGTGCAAGTTAATGTGGCACTTCATTTGGCAGTGCATTCAGTACTGAGAAAGTCAAAAGTCTAGCATGCTGTTTCTGATTGGTACAGTCTGTACGTTTACACTCCATTATGCTAAATCTTTGCTCTTCAGGAAATCCTTTCCAAAAGTTAATGGTATTTTATAGAAAGACTAGAAGAGGTACCCGGCGTTGCCCGGGATAATTACACTTGCACAATCTTTTCCTTTCATTGTTAGTCATGAGATATTGATTGTTCGTTCATGCAGTGTGTTTGTGAATTGCGTGCTGATACCATTGTTGATACCTATTGTTGTACAAACTTTGCCTTGCATTGTTGGTCATGAGATATTTCTCATTAATATGCCTTGCCATAACCATGAATATCGATTTTTTATCGATATTTATTATTTTTCCGAAATCTGAGGTAGACAGTGACCTTCCTCATGCTTTGAAGGTCATGTATGCGAAATTTCATCAAGATCGGAATAAAACTGTAGATTTGTATAAAAAACAGACCCACAGACAGATCCACAGACAGACCCACAGACAGACCCACAAACATCCTTCTTTATATAGATAGAAGATTTGCTTAACCTAGCAGATAGGAGGTTTTAGTTTATATTCTGTGATGTTCGATCTGAAGAATATTTTTTGAGCCAGGTTGAAATGAAGTGCAGCTATAATATGTTATAGACATTTTAGAAGAATCTATTTTTTGATTTTCTTTGCAGTTTAGAGTACTGAATATTAAACTTGTAAATTTCATGTAAATACTATTTTTGAAATATTTGATCATTTAATACTTTTTTTTAAGAAGAATCTAAACTTTTATAATTATTCATTTGTGTCACTGATACAAAAATAATTTTTATATAAACATTATTAATTAAAAAGGGTTCAATTATTTTTGAAATAAAGGCATCTCTTTATTTCCTCTTTTATCAGCTCTGTCAGATATATCATGAAGGGGGGGGGGGGCGACACATTGAATCGTAGGTGCCAATGGTACACATTTTGTAGGTGCCTTTGTGTGTTTGTGTTAAGAATGTCGAGTAAATCATCAGACGAATGTAAAACTGTTGCTCTTCTTATTCGTTGATATACAGCACTATACGGCATTAAGAAGCCACTATCGCCTGCGTATCGATAAGCAAGACGCCATGTTTATTTGAGCTCCACTCCATTCGCCATTGAGCTTCCCTGTAACAGTAGGAACCCAGCCTTTATAGGTTATCTATAGCTGCCCAATAGATGAAATGACCAGAAATCGTTGTACACATTTTATGAATTGTGTAAAATTCTGCACATTTCACGAACTGTGCAAGGGTATTGTATAGTTCATGAGAAGAGTAAAAGGTTGCGCATTTCGTGAATTATGCAATTTCACAATATGCGTGTAACATATGTAGCACCCAAAATCTAGGCGAAATGATTTTGTAGGAGATAAAAAAAAATTTTCCACGATTGGGCCCAACCATCTCTTATCCTTTTGGGTGCTTCAGTTTTTTTGTTTTTTTTCACAGTGACATTTGCGACGATTCGGAATGCCTTTTTAAAACTAAAGTAAAGACTGCTTACTGGAAAATAGACTTAACAATTTTTGAACAGAAAACTTTTGTTAGTGAAAAATGACTCGGACGAAATGAATAATTTTAATCGAGACATGTCGGCGAAGCTGTTTAAAAGATGTTTATTACGTGCAATTGTTGAAAAGTTTGAAGGAAACAGTAGTTGAACGAGCACATGACCAAATTAGATCGAGCAACAATCCACTCTTCATTGTTTCCATCTTGCATTTCAACAATCAGCGTTTTTTCGTTTGTTGGAAACAATGAAGAGTGGATTGTTGCTCGATCTACTTTGGTCATGTAACTTTTTAGCGCCCCGGCCTGTCTTTCTCGTTGGCTACGTAAGAAGGCCAAATTCGGGGCTTATTATTGGTAGAAATACGATTAACAATATTCCTACCAATAATCTCTAAATTTGGCCTTCTTACGAGGCCAACGAGAGACAGGCCAGGGCACTTAAGTCACATGACCATCGGGGTCCGGCCAACAATTCATCCTTCATTGTCTCCATCTTGGATTTTAACAATCAATATTTTTTCGTGTGTTGGAAACGATGAAGGATGGATTGTTGCCCTGGCCCCGATGAGCATGTGACTTTTGAGTGCACTGCCCAACACCACCTCTACTCAAAGCCTGAGCGCGAAAATTTCATGCATTGTTACATCATCATACCTAATCATAATTTAGGGCTTATTATTGGTAGAAATGCGATTAAAGACGACTACATAGCCAATGAGAAAGACAGGCCGGGGCACTAAAAAGTCACATGACCAAAGTAGACCGAGCAACAATCCAATCTTCATTGTTTCCATCTTGCATTTCAACAATCAGCGTTTTTTCGTTTGTTGGAAACAATGAAGAGTGGATTGTTGCGCGATCTACTTTAGTCATGTGACTTTTTAGTGCCCTGACCTGTCTTTCTCGTTGGCTACGAGATGACTACCTATGACGTTTTAACAATGTATGACGTTTCCGCGCTCAGTCTTTCTCTTTAGGTGGTGTTGCCTGGCCTGTCTCTTGTCGGCCTCGGCCAACACCTCCTAGAAAAAAAGCCTCACAACTGAAACGTCCTATATTGTTACATCATCATAATTCGACCATTATTGATCGTATTTCTACCAATAATAAGCTCTAAATTTGGTCGACTTATGATGATGTAACAATGTATGACTTTTCAGTTGTGAGGCTTTCTTTCTAGGAGGTGTTGCCTCGGCCTTCTTATGAATGACGTAACAATGTTGACATTTCAGTCGGCAGGCTTTGTATTTTAGGTGGCGTTGGGTGAAGACTGTGGAAAAAAGGAAGACAAGATGGCGTTGGGTAGTGTCGAGGCATGACCTGCTGTATTATTGCAGACCTGTTTTACTGAATAATTTCCATTGTTGCTTTTCGCATTTCTAAATTTTGCCATGGCGCTGCTTAACCCCCCTCTCTGATTGTTTCCAGCAATGAAGGCTACGTTGTTGCTTGGACTAAGATGGTCAGGTGATTTTTCAGTGACGCTAAAAATAAATTGAATAAGCATTCATTTCATTAACCAAATTTAGTTTTCTTTTTATTCGCAATTTAACTCCCTTTTAAAATAAAAGATTCTATGCAAAAAAAATTTTTAATACGTTATGTATTTTTTTATTTTGCTTGCACTACATTTTGTTTATCTCAGTTGGCAAGGAAGGGTGGTTAAGCAGCGCCATGGCAAAACTGAGAAATGCGAAAAGCAACAATGGAAATTATTCAGTAAAACAGGTCTGTAGTAATATAGTAGGCCATGGTCGAGGCCGCCTAATGGAAATCGACGTCGGAGATTGGAAGGCGAAGAAGAAGATATGTTCTTCCACTCTCGCTTGGTACAATGGAAACTTGATAGCAGAGGCGAAAACATATTAAGAAGAAGGCGAACGTGTCCATTTTCGGGCGAGTTCCAGAAGATCTAGGGAAACAGAAGCCGGTCGCATCGAAATGTTTTGCTAAAATAAATAAACTTCTCAAAAATCTGGTAAGGTGGGCAAATTGATGGTCTTAATCAATGTTCATGAGGGGAAGCTGTCTGGTATTTCTGTTGTTTTTTTCCACGGACTCGAATTTACGGAATCTAGGACTAATGGATATCTTTTGGACTTACCAAGAACATGCCTTATCGTACAACGAGAGCGTCTGAGTTTACCGAATTGACGACAGCAAAAGAAACCTGTCACTGTGGAAGAAAATATTAATCCAGGAAGTTCGTATGTAGTTTTAAGGTTGACGGCCCTTAATAATTACTAACCTTTCCCTTGTTATGTAGCCTATTCCACCCCTCCCCCTACTTACCTCACCCCCGTCAGTCTGGAAAACGCGAATTCGCCCCAAAAATATTCTCGGCGCATCTGACGGAAAAGAAATAAAATTTAATTGGATTGTTAAAATGACGGATCTTTTAAAAGTAGGCTTTTAAAAACTTACCTGATGGATTCCGCTGACCAATACGGTAGACTTATTCTCTTCCCCTTCGACGATGAATGTGAGATTCACCCAGGAGCTTAAAATGGAAAAAAAAAAAACCACTTGCTAATTGTTTAATTTAGCTGAACTGATTGATAATAACATATATAGTTAAATTAAATTCGTGTTATTTGCAAATGATTAATTGAAAAGAGAATTTTAAGTTGATGTATTAGTTACCTTTCGCAGGATCGTAAGTTGCTGACGATCGCCTTTTGGCAATTATTTGTATTGTGGCTGGGTCTGTGTGTGTTGGTTTGGTTTTTTTTTTTTTCTTTGCGAGTTATGGTGTTCCTGTTGTTGGGTGGATGTAGTGGTATGGTAGTAAATGCGTAAGTGTGGTTTGTTGCGTTGTAAAATATGGAAGTTGGATTTAAGAGTTGAAATTAGTTGCGTGTGTGTTGTTAATGGAGGGTTCCTGGTAGTAGATCTGTTATTGTTTTGTTGGGAAAATGAGTGTTTGTTGTTGTATAGCATTTATAAATCTAATAATGGGAAAAGAGGTAACAATTGCGGCTGATGTTGAGCTTTGTTGGCCACGGTTGTTACGGCTTTTTCCAGAAACCCGCTCCTAATAATAAAAATTGAGCGTTGTTCTTTTGTTGCGAGAGAGCGTGTGCGTTGTTGCGCAGGGAAGCTCGAAGAAGACGGCCGACGCGCTGTGTTCGACACTCCGCAGTTTTCTGTTTGTTTTTATAAAGAATTATGAAGAACACGGTATTCGACCGTTTGTGTAAAATAAAAATGTTCGCAACGATTCTTTTATGCTGAACGGACAGTTATTAATTAAGTTTCGTCGCCAGCGAGCGTTTCTATAGAGGAAATGGAACGCAGTCCTTTTTTCCACATTAATGGAGTTCCTACTAAGTTAAGAAAATCGTCGTTGGATGCAACTTGTGATTGGTGAGATCTCTCCATTTATTCCTCCTTGTCAGATATACAGTATATAGTTATAACGAGACGTATGGAATTGGTCCGATGCTCCCCCCCAGTTGTGCGTTTTGCGCTTCTAATCGTCCCGAACGAACGAAGGTCACGTGATTGGTGCCATCGCTATTAGAGCGAAGAGAACTAACTTTTCGAGTTCGCATGAGTTGTTGATTGTCTGATGCCAACCAGAGAGACAATTTTCTTGAGTTATAATCTTTAAGTCATGTTAATATTCATTCTATTTTGGTTTAAATGATTGGTTGCCAATGCATGAGAGTTATTTTAGAGGGGCATGGTCGTTAACAGCTGCCGTTTGAGTTGTGAAGCATAGGAAGCAAAGGTTGTGAAGTACAGGAAGCATATTTGTGCGTACATTAGCTGTTAATCGGGGTTACTGCTCTCCTCTCCTCCCCTCCCGTTGTTCAGGAGACTTCGTTTTAAAGAAGCCCCTGAACAGGAATTTGCATAGAAAAAGGGGAGCGTGACGCTGTCCATGCGTTCCTGTATTCCGATGTGAAAGCTTATTAAGCGTACCTTTGTACAACGCAACGCAGTTGAAGCTAATGATTTGCAATCGAGACATGCCATGGAATCATGTATTGGGTACCAGAAGTTGTTTGATTAGAACCGAGTTTTTCAGATGTTGATGCATAATTGCGAAGTTTTTTGTATAGCTCGTAAATTACAAATGGTTCACTATTTTCTGTGATTATCAATTTTGTTTATCGGGGCCCCATTTATTTATTTATTCATTGTAATTATCTTGTAATAATATGCAAATTAAATATTGCTGTCTTGTTTCCACCGCACGCCTATTCTTTGGCTAGTCAACCGCCTCCCCTCCGCGAGTCATTAAAAACCCGCTCCTGACGCGCGTGGGCTTGAATCTTCGTTGTTAGGGGTACCTTTGGTTCCCCCACGCCTCAGGGCACAGTATTTTGCTTGAAATTTTTACTTTTTTTTTTTCTGAAGAAACGGGGGCGAAAAGGTTTGGGCGCCTAAAAGTTCCGATCAACGAGAAACGGACTTTATTCCAAAATAGAGAACTTTAGTATATGCTGAATTAATTATTGTACGTAAGTTTTAATAAAGCCCCTGTTTTATTAATCAGAGCACCCGTACTCTGCGTATTCTTTATAGGTAGTGATAAGGATTAAGATACATACAGGGTGAATACAAAAGTCTGAACCCCCCTTTTATTTTTTGAACCGAAGCAGGTATGTCAATTTTGATGAATCCAATGAATAGGAAGTTGTGGGTGGCCTATCCCATGGTGCACTTTTCACCATCCCAAATATGCAAATTAGGACACATTCAAAATTTATCTCAAAAACTGTAAGGGATAGAGAAAAAAACCCAATTGCAAACTTGTTCAGCATAAAAAAACAAACAAAACAAAAATCATTCAAATCAGACCAACCAATCACCCACAATCACGTGGTAACAAACAGTCACACTGCACAAACAAGTTACTTCAGTTTAAAAAAAAGTCAATCAACAAAATGCTCGATGTGACGACCGTGGGCACCATAACACAATTGGCCACGGAACCTAACTGACGCCAAAATATCGGCAAGCATGGCTGGTGTCACTCCTCGGCACGCTTCCTGGATTCGTTGAACCACATCCTCCAGTGAGGCAGGCTGCGTAGCATAAACCGTGTCCTTCAATTATCCCCACAAGAAAAAGTCAAGTGGTGTAAAATCAGGGGTGCGGGATGGCCAACGAACTGGTTCTCCTCGGCCAATCCATTGTTGTCTAAACATCTCACTTAGACGCTCGCGAACGACCAACCCGTAATGTTGAGGAGCTCTATCATGCTGAAACCACGTGCGCTGATACGAGACCAGTGGTAAATGGGGAAGTTGCATGAAATTTTTTAAAAAACTTTTTCGATAATTTAGATCACTAATATACTGGTATGGGTATTCTTTTTCTTCTAATTGTGCATAGTTCTTTTTAAAAAAATTATTAAGGTTGACACCACCAAAAAACGCTACGTCATAGCTCAAGAGTGATGTGACGTCACGTGCCATGAAACCAGAAACCATGCCTATCTCATGATCTGTCTGCATAGAGATAGATGTTAGATGCCTAATATCTTTATCTATGATCTGTCTGTAATAAACATGTATGCTTACAATTGCAAAACTTAAAACTAACAAAAAACTCTTTCACCACAACGATTATAGATTGAAAATATACAACCTGATACTGGAAGTACTTTTCGGAAGCAGTTGCTTCCATCATTCAGCAGCCCAGGAGCACCTCACGGAAACTGAGAGAACTGCCTGTGTTCTAGAAACAACCGATATATATATATAAGGAACAACAACCAATAAAAGAAAAACATAAAAAATCATTTTCTCTGATGGGTACTTGCAACACCACCTATAAAGAAAGCCTTGAAACTCAATTCGTGACGTCACACGTTTAGGCTGAGCGCAGAGATTGATTGATTGCTATGATATAACTGACATCCGCTATTTCAACTGTTTGAGATAGGGATTACCAGAGCTTTCAGATTTATTTTTTAATAATTATTCATCATAATTAAAGCAAACATCTTTTATTATTAATCAAGCTATTTTAAAACTATTATATAAAAATAATGAAAAGTTTAAATGAACCTAGTTTTAAGAAGAAAAAAAAACAACCACATACCTGATTTTGGAATATTAAACCCAGTTCCTACTTGTCATTTTCCAGCTTGTATGGAATTATTAAAGTTTAATTTGTGTTTTAATACTAATTTTTAACATTATATTAGGGTTCTTTAATAATTTTATTTATTAATAATGTTTTTAAATTCAAAAATCAAAATAAATATCCAATAAA
>JAHWFO010106706.1:121694-145465 GCA_023313115.1 Rhysida immarginata
TGGTGTGTGACGTCACACATCGTTTCATTTTGGGGGTGTGGTTTTGCATTTTTAAAATTTAATTTGATAGTTTTTTTTATACTTTTAAGATTTTTAATGGCGATTTTCATATTCAGCCTACCGAAATCTATATAAAACAGGCCTTCTTTTTAAAAAAAATTCCATGCAACTTCCCCATTGTCAATGAAGTCTGTGACTACCACGTTGAGAAGTTCAGCCCGGTTGTGTTCT
The DNA here is from genome assembly GCA_023313115.1 of Rhysida immarginata. Classification (NCBI taxonomy): domain Eukaryota; kingdom Metazoa; phylum Arthropoda; class Chilopoda; order Scolopendromorpha; family Scolopendridae; genus Rhysida; species Rhysida immarginata. Next base: position 121,926 of record JAHWFO010106706.1, read on the forward strand.
GCAGTCAGTGTTCCATGGTAAAAATACGGTCCAACCACAGTGTCATTGTACAATCCACACCACACATTGATTCTCCAGTTCACTTGATGAGTTGCTTCTCGCAGACATCGTGGGTTTTCGTCTGCCCAGTGATGATGGTTGTGCCTATTGATAACTCCATCCCGGGTGAACTGGACAACACCTCATGAATGAAGTTTGGATTGTCATTCAGGCAGGTAAGTAACCAGTTGCAGAAGGCGGCCCTAGCAACATAATCCAATGGCAGTAATTCCTGGTGACAATGAATATGGTATGAGTGAAAATGATGTGCGTGTAGAATGTTGAGAACAATTCTCTGATGGCACCCAACATCTGCAGCAATTGCTCTGCTGCTTGTGTTGGGATTTGCAGCAATTGCAGCCAGAACTAGTGTTGTTGTATCCTCGTCGTCTTGTGCCCTTGGTCACCCTCGTTCTGCATTAACATTCCCTGTAGCCTCGAATCTTTGAATAATGTGACGCATTGTTTGACAAGATGGATGGCGTTCGTTAGGGTATCTGTCTCGATACAACCTAACTGCAGCTTGTAGGTTTCTCCTTGCCTCTCCGAAGCAGAAGATCATGTTGACCATTTCCGGAACAGTGTAGCTTGCCATCCTGGAATTGTTCTGTCTTCTGTGTGCTGAAACCTGCCTTTTATTTGCTTTTCCGCATGAAAGTGAATATGAGTATGGTAATTTATGTTTAATTTTTTTTTGCGTGCTTTCCATGATGGAAATATCAACATTCAGTTTTCCTTGTGCAGTGTGACTGTAAGCTATAAACAGTTCACCATGTGATTATGGGTGATTGGTTGGTCCGATGTGGATGATTTTTTTTGTTTTGTTTTTTTATGCTGAACAAGTTTGCAATTGGGTTTTTTTCTCTATCCCTTACGGTGTTTGAGATAAATTTTGAATGTGTCCTAATTTGCATATTTGGGATGATGAAAAGTGCCACCATGGGATAGGCCACCCACAACTTCCTATTCATTGGATTAATCAAAATTGACATATCTGCTTTGGTTCAAAAAATAAAAGGGTGGTTCAGACTTTTGTATTCACCCTGTGTATTTAAAGCAGCCCTAGTTTTTGATCTAAATGGGAAAACCAATTAAATAGTCTCGTTCGGAATGAATTAAAGTGCAACTAGTGGGCAGATATCGAAGGGAACCATGTTCTCTAATTCTTGACCGTTACACATATACAATGTCCAGCTCATTATAGAATACTAGAAGAGGTACCCGGCGTTGCCCGGGATAATTACACTTGCACAAACTTTTCCTTTCATTGTTAGTCATGAGATATATATTGTTGGTTCATGCAGTGTGTTTGTGAATTGCGTGCTGATACCATTGTTGATACCTATTGTTGTACCAACTTTGCCTTGCATTGTTGGTCATGAGATATTTCTCATTAATATGCCTTGCCATAACCATGAATATCGATTTTTTATCGATATTTATTATTTTTCCGAAATCTGAGGTAGACAGTGACCTTCCTCATGCTTTAAAGGTCATGTATGCGAAATTTTATCAAGATCGGAATAAAACTGTAGATTTGTATAAAAAACGTACACACAGATCCACAGACCCACCCACAGACAGACCCACAAACATCCTTCTTTATATATATAGACTAGAAGAGGTACCCGGCGTTGCCCGGGATAATTACACTTGGGATGTAAACAGAACAATCTCAAAAATTAAAATAAATTTTGCAATATCTTAAAAATAAACACATGAAAATGCTTAGTATTAATACAGTAAAAATTCTTAATGAAAATTCGAAAAAAATCTTTTTAAAGGCTCACAATGGATGGACTGCTCCAATAATTTCTTACTCAGATAATCTTACTTCAGATCTACACTTGATGTTGTTGCAATTTCCACTCTTCTCTCGCTGTGTTGAAGCAAAATTTGGCCTTTCATCACTTTGGGTAGTCTAGCGGTCGCCAATTCTTCTATTTACTTGCTTCCCATTTGCTCAATACAGCACGGAGCTAAAGGTTTGCTTTCTCTGTCGTCTTTCCACTCTTTCTCAATAGTCTGCTAACTCTTCATTATCTCCAGCTACTGAGCATTTTTAAAGATTTTCAAGAAATTGTTAAGTACTAAGAACTCTCTTTTCTAAGAAAAACCTGAATAACAGGAATTCTATGCATTGTTACAAATTGAAACTTATCCATATTGCATCATCATTTTATGTTCATTGTTATAATTCTTGGAAAGGATTGCTTTATCATTGCATCATCATTTTGAGCTCATTGTTATTGGTGAATTGCGTGTTGAAACCATTGTTGATACCTATTGTTGCACAAACTTTTATTTGCATTGTTGGTCATGAGATATATATTGTTGGTCCGTGCAGAGTGTTTGTGAATTGCGTGTTGATACCATTGTTGCAAAAACTTTGTCTTGCATTGTTGGTCATGCGATATTTCTCATTAATATGCCCTGCCATAACCATGAATATCGATTTTTTATCAATAATTATTATTTTTTCGAAATCTGAAGTAGACAGTGACCTTCCTCATGCTTTGAAGGTCATGTATGCGAAATTTCATCAAGATCGGAATAAAACTGTTGATTTGTATAAAAAACGTACACACAGACCCACCCACAGACCCACCCACAGACCCACAGACGCACAGACCCACAAACATCCTTCTTTATATATATAGAAGATATTAATTCACTTTCTATTTGAATTTCTTGTCGCCAAAAGCAAAAAAAAATGTAGAAAAAAGTAGTGTTTTTTCCGGATATTTTTGTATATTTTATTTCTCGCAACGAGTCAAAAATGGGGATTGCTTTATACAAGAGAATAGCATTATACAACAGGATTTACGGTATATATAATAGTGTGTTTACTTATTCACTTCTTTATAGACTGTTGGACATCCTCATCCTGGACAGCCCTATAGATCCCGGGGATTTCCTCGATGTTGCTATCTTCCTGATAATGAGAAAGGAAGACAGGTATGTTAATGAAATTATATACATGTACTTTTCAGGAGAAAGCTTATTTTTTTAATTTTATGATTTTAACTACTTAAAGGTTTTGAAGTTATTAATATTAGCTTGGGAGAGAAGACTTACCTTCACTATTGGGACATCTGTAACTACAGGAGAGAACGATACAGTAACATGGAATGAAATTCATCACAAGACTGAATTTGGTTCTAATTATTCAGGTCATGGTTATCCTGATCCTCAGTATTTGGACAATGTAACAATGGAATTGGCACTCCAAGGAATACACACTGACATTATTTAAGATGATCATTGATCATCACTAGTTTCTGTTATTTGTTTTTCTTAAGCATACTTAAGCACCAGTTTCAACAAAGTATTTTTTATATAAAATAATAAATAATAAAAATAGAACACATGGTGATAAGACCCTGAAAACATGTGAAAGAAAAACTCTTCAAGTAAATCGGTCTATTCAAGTGATAATTATTTGTCATAATTGGTAATGATTAAGGTTCCTTATCATATAAATTATTATTACTTTATTACTAACAATAATGTTACTATCTAAGAGTGATTATAAAATGAGTTCTATGGCAGATCTATGAGGACAATAAAGTTTAAAAGTATAACCTTTAATTTATTTGTGTTGAGTATTTTCCATCTTCTAGAATTTTTATTGGCATTAAAATGCAAGGTGTTTTAATGTATACATATTTTGAATAATTATACAGGGTAATTCAGTCAATTACATACGATTCTAATGGTGTATTATTCAGGAACTAATAAACATAGGAATGTCATATAGATCTTACAAACACATTACACATTGGAATTTCATACCTCATTAACAACATGCTCGATGTGTGGTCCTTTCATCTGTACAACACAACGAAGCCTGAGGGTGAAGCTTTGTAGCACTGCGCCTCGCATTTCATTGTTAACCAGTACACAAGATTCGGTGATTTCCTGACAGACGTCTTCCATGGTGCGCGGGCGTGTGTTGAACACCTTCTGCTTATGAAAGAAGTCACAGGGGTTAAGGTCAGGGACTGGTCGGTGGCCAGCTGAATCCATCGTTGAAGAGGTTTGGGAAGCGGTTGGAGATGACCTTGTTGTTGAATTGATGGGTGAATTGCTGCATAACATGCATTTTATAGGGAAACATCTGCAGTATTCTCCATACTATCGTGTAGGGCATGTTAGTCTCCACAGACAGTCTGTGGACCGATTTTCTCGTTGGTGACTCGACTATGTTCGCATGAACTTGTTCTACGGTGTGCGAGCACAAAGCTTGCTCCCTCCATTCTTCTTACCTTCAACATGTCAAGTAGATTGAATTGCTTCACGAATGTTCATATCGCGCAGTTGAACGGTGCTTTCTTTGTTTTAAACACTTTTTGAAATATTCGCTTCACTTTTACAATTGATTTCAGCTCGAAAAACCATTTCACTAAGCGTGTTTTCTGATCAATGCTCAGGATAGGTGTCATCTTGGAATGACATATTCATACGCAGTGTAGCCAAGCCACGTGTTCAGTGAAATTCCAGTTTGTAATGTGTATTGTAAGATCTATTTGACATTATTAGTTCCTGAGTAATAAAGCATTAGATCTAATTGACTGAATTGCCGTGTAATGCAATGTGTATACTGAGATATGCCTAAGTTTTATAGTCCAAAGTAAAGACAAGTAATTGTTCCTTGGGATATTATTTACATATTTTCAAACTGATGACGGGAGATTCTGGACTACTCAATAACTTACTAATGCAGTTGCAAACATCACGAATCATTTCATATGGGTACATTCTTTTTCAATTGCTATGCTTACCCTAGTAGCTTGTTGCAAGTTTTGGGCTAAAACCTTTCTTTGATGTTTGTTTATTTAAAAGTCCAGACTTAAGATCTGGTTAATGTGAGTGAATTTTATGAAGAAGTCGATCTGTTCAGATTTTCAACAAGATGTTCATCAAGGTAATGGGAAGGTGCTCTTTTTAGAAATAATGTCCTTGTCATCTCCAAATAACTCTGGAATATGTAGCATAAGGAGTTCCTGTATTATTTTAAAATCATTCAAAAGGTGTATACAGTGCTCCCTCTGGATTCCACGTAACATCAAATTTATAACGGCAAGTCCATATAACGTAGTTTTTGTCCAGAAAATAAAAACTGTAGACATGAATGAGTTATTTTGCGGAAAAAAACTTGGTTATATAGACTTGCCATTATAAATTTGGCGTTATATAGAGGGAGCGCTGTGCATTTTTTTGCGCAAAACTTGTATTATCTAATAAAATGCAATCGTGAACATGCTTTGTCATATTAAATCTCAACTCTGAAGACATTTCCTTCCACTCTGATTTCTGTTTGTTTATAATTTCAATGTATCCCACAGACGTAACCTATGTAAATAATAAGTTATCCGCTTTTAGTACTGGTGTCATTTGTGAGCTAGTCATTCACTAAATCTATTATACAAATGCTACTACACTCGGAGACAAAAAATATGGAAACCTGTGCTCCCTTGGTGTACTCCTTCACTTTAAAATACCTCAATTTCATTTACGTTGTAACTGAAAAATTCAAAATTGCATTTTGTTCTGAAAAGAATAATTTTGACACATTATATCAACAGCACAATAAAAAAAAAAAAATGCAACTTGTTTGAGACAATTTGGAAAAAAAACAATCTAAGGACAAAAATGGACTTTTAAGGTACGTTCCCATAGCTTGCTAGAGCTTTAAAGCGAAGCTTGAGCTTTGAAGCGAATTCTACTCGCTTGAAAAATGTAGCAGTTGATTCAAGCTTTTAAAGCAAAGCTGGCATTGAAGGTATCCCATCGTTATCTGGTACAGAGGGTAGATTATCACGGAGCGATAATCTGGGGCACTTAATCCTTCGAGGGAGTTTTGCGCCATCCCTATATCTTAACGACTGCTGTATGATGGTCGCAGCAGCCGGGACCGACGGCTTTACGTGCCCTCCGAAGCATGGGGAGGTATCCCATAGCTAATGTCTCGCGAGAAATCGCAGGCGGGAATTCCAAAAGACATGGCGCCTTCAATGCACGAAAACGTTAATTGTTACAGAAAAGGAGTTTAATTTTACGCTATTGATAATTAATCTAACAAGTAATTTGTAAAAAAGGATAAAATATTTCCAATTTAGCAAAACGTGATATTTATTTTTATTTTTCGATGACGCTATAAAAAATGGAATCTTCTACAGTGCTGGACATAATAATAGGACCAGTCGAAATACAAAACACAAAATATTTTTATTTAATTTTTTAAATATTTTCTGTTTTTTAACGTATAAATAATTTTATTTGTGAAAGGAAATCAAAAAATAAAAAAAAGTTATGACATAATTCAGTTTTTTTGAATAATCTCTATAGAAAGCAGTGGACAAAATTATAGGAACACAATGTTTTTTTTTAAGGAAAATAAATAAATAAAATATTTTTTTCCAAAAAATAAATATTAATATTTAGTTCGTTTACCATTTAGCTGAGTCTTTAGGTGATGAGCCGCTACTTCTCCGCATTGAGAGATCTCAGTTGCGCTGGTATGGCCACGTGATACGGATGCCGCAAACTGGTCTTCCTAGGCAGTTATTTTCCAAGGGATTGGCCTATAACCAGGTGGCTAGACTACATGGAGAATCTGGGTTCGAATCGCATGGGTATTACCAGGGAGGACATGCACCTGATGGCGGAAGATCGCGATCGCTGGAGATCCTCCAGAGGGCTGCTGCCCCCGCGACCCTAACGGATAAGCGGGTTTGAAAAGTAAGCAAGTTTACTATTTAAACTTAATACTTTCACTAAACGGTTGGTCATTGTCTGACTCAAGTTTAACAGTCTTTCACAAGGAATCTCATCCCATGATTTTTGAATGGCACATTTTAAAGCTTCTGCATTCTCAAATTGTTTTCCATTTGCGTATACACTTCGTACAAGATCACCCCATAAATTGTCAATTGGATTGAGATCAGGACTGCATGCTAGCCAGTCCGACACAGTCAGTCCTTGATCACAAAACTACTCTTGCGTTGACTTTGCACGGTGGATAGGTGCATTATCTTGTTGAAATACGATGTCTGGATTATTCAATTAATCTCTAAATGGCAACAGGTAATTTCCTAAAATGCCCTGATAATCGTCGGCTGTTGATTTCCCTTTGACAAACGCTAAGCTTGATTTTCCCTTTGCTGAAGCCGGCCAGGTGGCCGAGAGGGCTAGGGCATAGGCTTTCTACGAGGTGCATTCAAGTTCTAAGGCCTCCGATTTTTTTTCTAATTAACTACTCACCCGAAATCGATGAAACTGGCGTTACTTCTCGACGTAATCGCCCTGCAGACGTACACATTTTTCACAACGCTGACGCCATGATTCCATGGCAGTGGCGAAGGCTTCTTTAGGAGTCTGTTTTGACCACTGGAAAATCGCTGAGGCAATAGCAGCACGGCTGGTGAATGTGCGGCCACGGAGAGTGTCTTTCATTGTTGGAAAAAGCCAAAAGTCACTAGGAGCCAGATCAGGTGAGTAGGGAGCATGAGGAATCACTTGAAAGTTGTTATCACGAAGAAACTGTTGCGTAACATTAGCTCGATGTGCGGGTGCGTTGTCTTGGTGAAACAGCACACGCGCAACCCTTCCCGGATGTTTTTGTTGCAGTGCAGGAAGGAATTTGTTCTTCAAAACATTTTCGTAGGATGCACCTGTTACCGTGGTGCCCTTTGGAACGCAATGGGTAAGGATTACGCCCTCGCTGTCCCAGAACATGGACACCATCATTTTTTCAGCACTGGCAGTTACCCGAAATTTTTTTGGTGGCGGTGAATCTGTGTGCTTCCATTGAGCTGACTGGCGCTTTGTTTCTGGATTGAAAAATGGTATCCACGTCTCATCCATTGTCACAACCGACGGAAAGAAAGTCCCATTCATGCTGTCGTTGCTCATCAACATTGCTTGGCAACATGCCACACGGGCAGCCTTGTGGTCGTCCGTCAGCATTCGTGGCACCCACCTGGATGACACTTTTCGCATTTTCAGGTTGTCATGCAGGATTGTGTGCACAGAACCCACACAAATGCCAACTCTGGAGGCGATCTGTTCAACAGTCATTCGGCGATCCCCCAAAACAATTCTCTCCACTTTCTCGATCATGTCGTCAGACCGGCTTGTGCGAGCCCGAGGTTGTTTCGGTTTGTTGTCACACGATGTTCTGCCTTCATTAAACTGTCGCACCCAAGAACGCACTTTCGACACATCCATAACTCCATCACCACATGTCTCCTTCAACTGTCGATGAATTTCAATTGGTTTCACACCACGCAAATTCAGAAAACGAATGATTGCACGCTGTTCAAGTAAGGAAAACGTCGCCATTTTAAGTATCTAAAACAGTTCTCATTCTCGCCGCTGGCGGTAAAATTCCATCTGCCATACGGTGCTGCCATCTCTGGGATGTATTGACAATGAACGCGGCCTCATTTTAAAACAATGCGCATGTTTCTATCTCTTTCCAATCCGGAGAAAAAAAATCGGAGGCCTTAGAACTTGAATGCACCTCGTAGTTCTCGAGTCCGCCCGGTCGTGGGTTCGAATCCCGCCGTGGGCATGGATGTTTGCGTTTGTCGGGCTGCGTACAGATATAACTTGTGTAAAAGGCGCAAAATGACCTTAGTAATCGACGCCAAAAATTCTAAGAAATCAATCAACCCTTTGCTGAAAAAGCAGCCCAAATCATCACGCTGCCTCGACCTTGAACACGTTTTGAAAGAAAATTTGAATCTGAAAAAAAAGGTCCGAGCCACGCCGGTTTATTTGGTAGAACATCAAACATTTCATATACATTTTGACTATATTCCGTGGGAATGTGTTTATTTTGAAAAGTGAGACAAGTATAATTATCCCGGGCAACGCCGGGTACCTCTGCTAGTAAAAAAATAAAATAGAACAAAACAAAACCAACTAAATTTAAATAAGCAGACCTATTAATTAAATGAATAAACTTAAGTAATAAATAAATTAAAATAATACACAAATTAATAAAAAGACTAGTAAATAACAATTAAATAAATATAATAAATTCAAAAAAAATTTAATGGAATAAAATTAAATTAATGATTATTATGTACAGGGTCAAGTCACTGAATTATGACCACCTGCCTAACAACCCGAATAGCCTCGTTTTGCAGCCAAAACAGCAGCTAGACGACGGGGCATGGATCAATGAGTGCTTGGAAGGTGGCAACAGGTATCTGTGTCCATGCGAACAGGATTCCGTGGTGGAGGGTCTCGCAGCCTGACGTGTCGATCTAGATGTTCCCACATATCCTCGCAAGGATTAAGATCTGGGAAGTTTGGAGGCCAGGGTAGTAAGTGGAACTCATCCTCATGTTCCTCGAACCATGCACGGCAAATTTTGGCCACGTGGCATGTGGCATTATCCTGTTGAAAGATGCCATCATTTGCAGGATGCACCTGGTCGGCAACGATGGCTAAATGTGCACAGCTATTCACGGTACCTTCCAGGAAGTAATGGACCCAAAAGATGCCACGAAAACATGCCTCAGACCATTACATGGCCTCCTCCAGGTTGTTGCCGCTCAACAATGGTTTCGGGCAGTTTGTTTTCGGATGTTTCCTGGCGGATATGCCAGCGCCCATCGATACGATGCAGTAGAAAACGCGACTGATTGGAAAATACAACCTTTTTCCACTGGTCTAAGATACAATGTTTGTACTGCAATGCAAACGCATGTCGTTTCTTGCGATGCACACTTGTCAACATGGGTGCTGGAACCAGACGTTTGCTGCGAAGGCCAAGACACAACACTGGGCATTGTACAGCTATTTTCGATAGCTTCCTATCGCATTCCTCGTTCACTTGGGCTGTCATGATGGTCATGTAACCAGCTGTCGCAAGCGCCGCTCACCCCGTTCATTAACGGCCCGTAATCCTCTACAGTTTGTAGGCCTGGAATGAACATCTTGTCCATTCTTCCACTCATTGTACACCTTCACTACGGCACTACGCGAACAGTTCACGAAAGCTGCGGTTTCCGAAATGCTGCCGCTTTTGCACGGTACCCGATGATACCATTTTCAAGGCCTGTTAGGTCGTATACTTTGCCCATGACTGCGACTGTTGCTGTACGAAATGTTCCTCTGAAACCACCTTTATACGAGGCCTGTGAGAAAAGTATCCGACCTTCGGCCGGGAAAAAAAAATTACACACCTGGAGCATTGGAAACCTAATCACCCTCAAAGTAGTTTCCTTGGGACTCCACACACTGCTCCCAGCGGTGCCACCATTGTTGGAAGCATTCCTGGAAAGCGTCTTTCGGAATGGAGTTTAGCTCGGCTGTCGTTGCAGCCAGAATGTCCTCTCTTGTCTGAAATCGCGTTCCTTTCAATGGCCTCTTGAGTTTGGGGAACAGCCAAAAGTCGCAGGGGGCCAGGTCAAGAGAGTAAGGAGCCTGTTGTACCACGGGAGTGTGGTTTTTCGCCAAAAAAGTCTGAATCAAGTTTGGTTTTTGAGGCGCCAATTGCCTCTTGACCACAACTGCGGTCTCTTGCGCCGCACTGCATTGCGTAGGCGACGGAGGACATCCCTGTAGTATTGTTTTACCCTGTGGTGCGTACTCGTGGTGTATCACACCGCGAGAGTCAAAGAAAGCAGTCAGCATCACTTTCACATTGTTGCGCACTTGGCGGGCCTTCTTTGGTCGTGGTGACGAGGAATGCTTCCTCTGTGACGACTGATGGTTTCCACCTGGCTGTCGGCCAGTTTCTGGCAAAATTTGATGCAGTAACGCTGCTCCAGTCGTTTCCGTCATTTTCCTTCAAATCAAAAACCGACGAGAGCACAACACACTACCTCCCTCTAATGCTGATTGCCAGCAACTGACGCTATTGAGAGGCGGGAAAAACTTCACGCATACGCACAAAGGTTCAAGGTCGGCTCATGCAAGCGCGCGCGATCCAAATCCATCAGGTTTTCGCAAAAAAAAAAATAGGTCGGATACTTTTCTCACAGGCCTCGTATATTATCCAACAGGCAGGTTTATCCGCACCCCCCCCCCCCTGTGGATGAGCACAACCGTATTTACATATACAATGTAGATGGAGGGGGAAGTGGTAGTAACTTTATATCAACCCTTATATTGACCCTTTCAACCTGAAAATGAAATGAACTCTACCCCCTGTCCTGCCCTCCAACCGCCTTCCTATTTTAGACATACTGTACATACGTGGCGGTTATAATTCAGTGGCTCGATTCTGTATAATAAATGAATAAAATAAAGTGAAAATAAAATAAAAAGAAATCTAAAATAACAAATTAAACCTTATATAAATAAACTCAATCAAATGTAATAAAATAAATAAACAAATAAAGAATAAGTAAAATTAAATAAATTAATAAAATAATAAATTAAATAAATAAATAAAATAAAAGAAATAAATAATTAATAAATATTTAATAACATTTTTTAAAACCATACTAAAATACTCAAAGAAGAAATAATAATAAAATGAAGATATTCTTCAAACAAATCATGAATACAAATCGTGGAATTCTTCCTTCCCTTTTCTCCTTTATATTCACACTATAATAGCGACTCCTATGTACGCATCCATTGCAGTCATCAGGGATAGGTGTGTAATGCGCATGTGCTTTGGTCATTTCCAAGCAGCAAGTTGCTTTAAAATCAAACTGAGCTAGATATACGCTTGGAGCGAAAAGCAGCTTGAAAAATCCTCTTGCTTCACGCAACTAGCGCATATAAGCTTGGTGTTTAGAATAGCTTGAGCTTGAAAAATCACACGCAAAACGCTCACAGCTTCAAGCTTCACGTAAAAAGCGAGCTATGGGAACGTACCTTTAGTTTAAAAATCCATGGCTTGGATTCGATGTAGCATGGGCTTGATTAATTTATAACATAAGAGTTATCAAGTGTGTGGATGAGGAATAACGAAATCTGATTTTGCTCTTGTATCTTTTTCATTATGAGCCTCAGAAAGTGACTGCTCTAGTGAAGTGACTGATTTCATCTTTTCTGCTGCACTGAACATTTTGTTCTACAGCTTGCAGCTTGTCTTTGGTTGTCGGTTTTTCAGATGACACCTTCCTTTTCATTAAACTCTACAGTTCCTCTATGGATTTAGATCGTGACAGTTCACTGGCCATTCTAATACTTGAATATTCTGTTCTTCCAACCAATCCATAGATGTCTTGTCTTTGTGGCATGAGCCCCATCCTGTTGATAAATAAAATGTCCATTCGAGTAATAAAACGGAGCTGTTGGAATGAGATCTGCCATAATTTCAATGACACTGTGAACAGTTCTTTATGTAAAACCTAAGCTGCCATCCCTGTAGGCCGTCATAGATCCATGTCATCACATTAGCAGTTTGTTTCGTTTTTTTCATTATGCATGATGAATGGTACTTCTTGGTCTTCTGGAGAGCAATTAATTGTTTTCGTCATTCAACAATTAAAACATACTTTCATCACTAAGGACGTTTTTCCAGTTTTCAGATGTCTACATTTCATGTTCTTTTGCCCATGCTAGTATCTTTCGTTGCATTTTCCTGGAGAGGAATGGTTTACTGAAGGTTAGATCTAACCTGTAAAACCTAAAATTTGATCTAAGGAAGGTAGATTTTCAAAACTTTGCATAGACACTTGTAACAAAATGTTAAACCATTTTCAAAAATTACAACCCCCAGTTTACATTATACCTTCTCCGTAATTTAAAACTATTCCAAAGTTTACCAAATTTTATGTAAGCAATCCTCATTGTGTGTTCAACAAGTTTCCAAAACGCCCAGTAGTTTCATTTTTTTTCCTCAAAAAGGGCATTTCTTCATCAAAATTGACATTTTTCCAGGTAAACTTTAACCTTACTTTACCTTAACTTAATGTAATTGGAAATTTGTATCCAGCTTCTTCTAATCGTCAAATAGTAGTTTTGCTGGAAATGTGTTTTCCAATAATAGAATTCCATTCAGCAATTATTCGGATTGCTGCAATCAGTTGTAAATGCTTGTCTTCAGCTTTACTTGTAGATCAGTTTTTTCAGCTTTTCGTAATTCGCACTTTCCAGTTTTCTTGAATTTCATAATTATTTTGTTAACAATACTTCGGTTTAGTCGTTTTCTATTTCTATCTGTTTTTGATTAGATTTCCATTTTTCTAAAATCAGAATTCATATGCTTGGGGCATTTTCCTTAGAAGCAGGCATCTTGTTTGAGTGCTGGTTTCAAAAATGATTCTACTCTCACTCAAAGTTAATAATGAATTTGTCTTTACCAGAATTTGCATATCATAATTCCAACCAATTCACAAGTTTTACAATGCTGCTATGCCATCTGGTGACAATTTTTAGAAATGCAACATGGGGACGGTCAAGGCATAGCTCCCTATTTTTTTTTATCCAGGGGGCTATGGTGAATATTTCTTGTTGGTAGTATGAAGAACGCTAATGCTTAAGTTAGAAAAAAAATAGAAATGGGTCGATGAAGTTGTTTTGTATCTGGATGGTGTAAGTTCAACAGTAAAAATTGTTTTCTTCCCTCCTAACCTGGAATAGACTTTAGTAGATGAGTACCTAGTTGGGGTGAATATTAATGAAGTGGGCGTGGCCTAGGCGCCCCGATTTCAACCAATCAGCGTGCAGTATTCGCATCACGTGACCACCCACCCCTCCACCCCCCTTCCTGACGTCACAGGCGTTCAACCAATCAGCGTGCAGAATGCGACTCACGTGACCCACCACCACCTCCACCCCTCGACTTCGTGTCACGTGACCACCCATCCCCCTCCATCCCCCCTTCCTGACGTCACTGGTGTTCAACCAATCCGCGTGCAGAATGCGACTCACGTGTCCAACAACCCCCTCCCCCTATTTTGGGCGTTGGTTTTTATTTGGGCGTTGGTCCTTTTTTGGTGGGTTTTGACACCAGAGGACGACACATTCGTTGTGCACACCCTTCTCTGATGGTAAGGTAATCACGTGATGGCAGCCATGTTCAGGTGGCCTAAGGCTGAAATAAAATTAATTTTATAATCCTCTGATGTACTCCTGGTGCTGGTGCTTAGATTAGAGGGGTCCTGATGCTCTCAGCAAAATCCACTTAGGTGATTCTGTCTTACAAGTGAACACCTGTTGATTCGCTTAAATACCCACCAAACTGGGTAGGGGGTTGGGGTACTGGCACCTCAAAACGGATTACCTAATTACTAATTCACTATTGTTTCTAGGGTAACCAAATTTTTTCCAAGCTCTTTTACAGTTTCTTCTACGACTGCTGTTTCAATTGACAAGCGTATTGTTTTGTTTTTAATTTTCAACTAAGGGCTACATTGTTTCAATTGACAAGTGTGGCTCTGAGTAGGGACTAATGTTGCCTAAAAGGGTGGGTCTGAACTCTCATATACCTGTTTATAAATAAATAAATAAATACAGATGTGTTCTTTACATAACTTAATTTAAATTTTGGTCATGGATGATGCATTTTCTAACCCCGCTAATGCTGCCAGTTTTGGTGGTGCGAAAGGTTTAGCTAAACAAACAAATCATTCTGAAAAAGAGACACGTGAATGGTTAAGGGGTGTGAGAGCTTATACGCTACATAAACCGGTGCGTCATCATTACCCACAAAATCGCATGCGTGTATATGCGCCATTTGAGCAATTTCAAGTGGACTTGGTTGATCTAACCAGTCTGTCAAAACAGAACGATGGTTATAAATTTCTACTTACCTGCATCGATGTTTTCTCGCGCTATGCATGGGTCATTCCTCTAAAAACGAAGAAGGGGCTTGAACTTCAGAAAGCCTTTCAAAACATTTTCACACTCAGTAGTGTTCCTGCAAAAGTGAACAGCGATAAAGGGAAGGAATTTTTAAACAAGCATGTTCAAGATTATTTTAAAGAACTCGACATCGATTTCTTCACCACAGAATCAGATTTGAAAGCTGTTACGATCGAACGATTCAATCGTACGTTAAAAACGAGGATGTTTAAGTTTTTTACATTTACCAACAAACACAGATACATCGATGTCTTACCTGATCTCGTGTTAAGCTACAACCACCACAATCACAGAGCCCTGGGTATGGCACCAGCTGATATCAATGAACAAAATGCCCCAGCTCTATGGTTGAAACAACAGAGTTATTATACAGCAGCACCACAAACAAATCCAAGGTTGCAAATTGGAGATTACGTACGTATTTCGAAAGTGAAAAACATATTTGATAAAGGCTATCTTCCAAACTGGACCGAGGAGGTGTTTGAGGTTTCAAAAATCATTTATAGAAAACCTATTGTGTATAAAATTAAAGATTACGATGGCAGCAAGTTCTCAGGTGTATTCTACGATCAGGAGTTACAAAAGGTGAAAAAGCCTGAAGTTTTTAACATCGAACAGATTATTCGCTGGTGCACGAGGCGAGGTGTTCGCGAAGCTTTTGTGAAATGGCAAGGTTACCCTGCCAGCATGAACAGCTGGGTACGAGAGATAGATCTTTTAAATGCTTGACAAGAGGCGATTAACAACAGTTGGGTCCGAGTACAACCATCATGTATGAAGACACTGATTTTTATGTTACGTTACCATCAAACACACCTACTGGTGAACAAATTCATTCCAATACAACAGCTCATTTTATTACAAGACTGCCGAGGACGCTACGTTTCCAGGGGCGATAGGAGGTTGGTTTATCGGAAACACATTTCCCAGCCCTCTAAAAGAACAATACGACTGTAAACAACACTTTCGAAAGAGGTTTCAAGGATGATCTCATAGATGAACACATCGATTTCAACATTGTTTCACCAGTAAGAATTCCGACACTCCAGTCTTTCATAATCGAAGTTGAATTGGTGTTACAAGCCTATTTGAAAGATGTTCTCTTTTACCATAACACTTCTTTAGATCAAAATGTCACCATGAGTTTGCCTCTGAATGTCGGGATTCGCTTTAACACTCCCGAATTCTGTAAGGTGTTCAATGTTTCGCCAAATATTTTCTACGAGGACCGTTTCTCTCTAACTCCGGATTACAACCTGCCGTTTAAGTGGGTGTCCGATTTTTCTGTTACGTTAAGGTATCCCAAGTCGGCACCTCTATACCAAAAAATTGTTGAATTTAAGAGTACCAAATTGCAAAGTAGGGTAGCTGCTATTGATTTTCTAAAAGATAGTTTTATAACGGCGGGTATCGACACAAAGATAGTTAATGATCTTGTATTGTTTACGGGGTCCTCAACACAGTTCATCAAATTCCCAGCAGCTGTCAAAAATTGGATTTATACCTACTAGGTTTCTAAACAAGAAATTGAAAACGCCTATTACTATGCCCTTAAACGACACAGATGACGGATTTATCAGTTGTGTTATTTTTGATCCATCTGACACTCCAGAACAGTGCATCTTAAAAATTCCCGAAGGGTATTATGATAGTCGTAGGGACGTTGTTGAGGCGCTCGTTAAGTTGATTCCATTGAAAGAACTGGCTTTTTACAAAATCAATCTCACACCTAACAAATGTTTTCATTTCAAATGCACAGAAGGCCGCTATATTAGTTTTAGCGAGGGTTTATGTTACACATTAGGTTTACAAGCTGAACTTTCTGACCTGGAACTCGTTATTGGTGAGGGTTCAACCCCAATAGATCTTACACGTGGCATACATGGTTATTATCTGTATACAGACATCATACAGCCGCAGGTTGTGGGTAACACATTCGCTCCACTCCTACGAATCATACCCGTTTCACATGCCAGACGAGAAGTGATTTATCAGGCTTTTCATTCACCCGACTACTTTCCCTTAAGTAAAAACGTCATAGACACGATTGAAATCGCCGTTCATTCAGACCATGGGGATTTGCTCTCGTTTTTAACAGGCAAAACCGTAGTGAAATTACATTTTCGTAAGAAACAACTGTAGTGCGAGGTTGATTTCTTTTTTCTCTCCTCCTCAATTACTTCAAGATGCATATCCCCTATCAGCCGAGCCAAGAAGTAATTTCGCGTTCCTATTTAAACCAGAGAGGGAACGGCTTACCTGTGTTTAGAGGGTCTGTTTACCAGAGAGGCAATGGGATTGGTTCAGTATTTTCAAATCTGTTTCGCTTTGCAACACCTTTACTGAAATCCATGGGTAAGATTCTCGGTCGGCATGCCCTAAAGGGTGGTGTTTCCGTTTTTAATGATGTGATACATGGTCAAAATTTCAAACAGTTGCTGTCATCACGAATGAAAGAGGCTGGAGGTAATGCCATGCAGGAAATGGGTGCTAGAGTTCAGAGAGGTAGAGGCCGTGTTAAAAGACGAAATTCAGCATTACCTACTCATTCACATGTAAAAACGCCCAGAGGCCACAGCGTGGAGACCTTTCTAAAGAGTGAATACAGACAAAGAAGTCGAGTGCAGCGTTCAAAAAAGCTGAAAAACAAGCAGAAAAAACAGAAGAAGAAGAGGAAGAAACAGAAGAAGTCAACAAAAAGACAGGCAAAATTACGTTCTAAGCCGATTTTAAACATACGTCCTTTATCATCAGTTTTCGCCTAATACATACGTAATCACGGCATCAATGATACACCAGCTGAGCACTGAATGTGTCAACAGCGATCTCGACATTTTTTCTATACCTCACACCAGCGGACAACAGGAAAAGCGACACGTCACGGGGTACCAACCAACAGCCATCATCAGCCAAGACGGGCCTATTGAATTCTACGTACCTGGTTGGCAGATTTTTACACGGATCTCGATCAAACTACATTAAGCTTACAAGTCGTTATCAACAAAGGGGATGGACAGTTACCAGCTGGTGACAAAACGGGACCTGTGAACCTTTTCTTACATTCGCTATTCTCACAAGTCGATTGCTATCCAGGTGATACGTTAGTTAGTCATAGTAATAACTTACATTCATAAAGAGCTTATTTTGAAACTCTTTTGAACTATGGTCAGACTTCTAAACAAAGTCAACTCACAACAGCTGGGTATTGTAAAGACACGGGCGGTAAAATGGACAGTGCTGACGATAGAAACAATGGGTTTAAGTTACGTAAAAAACTAGCACGAAACGGCGTTTACTACATGGAAGGCCCGCTCCAATTAGACATCTTTCTGCAGTGCCGATTGCTACTAAACTCTACGGATTTTCAGAAGTAAACCCTCCTTTGCTCTGATGTCAGATGTAGCTAATCCAAATTATCAGATTACAATCCGAAAAGCAACGCTGAATGTTGAGAGAGTTAAAGTTAACACAGCCACGCTATTAGCACATGCGAAGACTCTGCAAACAACTAACGCGTTTTACCCTATCGGACGGGTTGAAATGAGGTCAGTGAATATTGCTACTGGAACTAGAAACCACGTCATACAGAACTTTATTACTGGTCAGATTCCCTCCCGGTTGATTTTTGCATTTACATCGAGTGAAGCCCAGAATGGTTCTTTTACTTCGAATCCATTCAACTTTCAACATTTCAATCTATCTTTCTTCTCCCTCTCATTGGATACTCATGCAATTCCTCTAAACCCTCTGACGCCGAATTTTTCCTCTGGGTCATACTTGAGAGAGTTTGTTCATTCCATGAAGGCGCTTGGGATTTGGAAAGAAGACAGAGATGTTGACATCAGTCAGGTTGATTACGGTTCTGGTTACACATTTCTGGCCTTTGATCTTTCGAGGGACAGGAATTATTATACAGATAGATATAACCTTATACGTAGCGGTACGTTAAGCGTTGAAGTTCAGTTTTCCGAACCTTTAGCTAATTCGGTGAATCTGATTGCTTATTGTCAATATCAGAATCTCCTGGAAATCAATAAAGACAGAAACGTGAGCTTCGATTTCACAAATTAAGGTCGATGGATACGCAAGAGCTATGGAGTGCTCTTGAGAGAGATCCATTCACATGTACTATGGCAAGAGGTGTTTTCCCGGCGGATTTGGTGCTTCAACTCAAACCTCTTCATGCAGCTCTACTCATTGCTAATACGGATGATTCCAGTAAGCCAGGCTCGTATTGGGTGGCTTTTTTTTATACCGTCCAGCAAACAAGCATACATCTTTGATTCGGAATGTTTCTTCAACCACAATTCCACCCGTTCATGCTTATGCACGCGGAAAAATGGATCTACTACACGAGAATAGTACAACATCAGATGTCTGACACATGCGGTCATCACTGTCTACATTACCTGAAATTTGCAGCCAGGGGCTATTCTACGGCAGACATCTTGAACAACACTTATACAAATGAACTGCTATTAAACGACTTACTCGTGATATGTGAAATCATCCAAGACGAATATACTAGCAACTCTGAATTTAATATCTGTCAAAAGGCCAAATGGAACCAATGTTGCAAACCTTTAAATTACTCTGTTTAATTATTCTAATTATTATTATTATCTGTTTTATTCAATTTCTGTATATTCATTTGCTCAAATAAACTTTTCGTATTTAGATTGAATTTGTGTTTTTATGTGTGGTTACTTTTAATAAATAAATTACATAATCATTGGTGTTCATACATTGAATTACATTTTTATTCAATTTTTTTACAGAGGTTAAAATAAATTTTATCATTTGCAATACAACCTAATATTTTACGTTAAATTGTTATTTATCATTATGTAACCAAGGGAGCTTTGGCGTGTCAGGTGCCGGCGCAGGGCGGTACACAGGATTCACGATTAATTCTTCAGGGATATTGACATGATGTATCACGTTGGTAAACAGGGTTCTCCGCGGTAGAGGTTTCTTCAGGTCGGGGATGGGTGATAAGACATCTTGTATTAAACTATTCATGTTCGAGCCTCGTATTGAGTTCCCTCCGATTGACACAGTGCCTTTTTTATTCCATATGATAACATCAGATCTCTTTCGTAGTGTCTCTATGAAACGTGTACGAGGGGAGGCCTGCTCAACAGGCAAACTCACTACGTTTCCCGGTCGTCCGTCCTCGTCGTAAGCCTCTTCGAATCCGCTAACCATTGCGATATCACTGTCAGCGAGGGTTTTTTCTTTTAAGTCTGCAGACGTGCGAAAATCGGGTGAATAGACGAGTTGTTGTTGTCGATACAGATAAGTAGGTGTTTCTTGAAGGGATGGCTGTGACGGCGTTTGAGGCATTAAAGACGGGTTTGAAGGTGTTTGAGGTTCGGTTTGGGTTGAAAGACTTGTTCGTTTCGAATGAGCTTCACGACGCCTTGCTCTTAGATATTTTTGAAGTGTATTTAAATAAAGGTCCATTTTCTGATGCACATTCAAATTTGATGCTTTTAAAATCTCATTGATTTGAGAATCCAGTTGTTTATTACGTTTTTTTTCAACATCATTAACCACACTAGGTTCAACCGTAGGTTGACCATGTTCAACGGGACGCGCTGACACAGGGACGCTCTGGTCCATAGCATGAAGGAACCTTTGATATTTGTGAGCCGGTAGTAAAACGTACTTTTGCATGTTCTTAACTAATTAATTTATTCAAAATAGGTGCAGCTACGCTTCCTAACGAAAGCGGTAGCAAGAATCCGTTCCCACATTGGTTCAGATAAGTTTTCTTGGCCCTTAATGAAATTTTTTTATGGGCTAAACCTTTTATTTTCCGCAAATGTTGTTTAATGGGTGGTGTCCAGTCGACTCTACGATGTAGAATGTTATGACAGATCTCGCACAACGCTTTAACTTGATTAAGAGTGGCATGTTGCATTAATACTTTCCTATGCTGAGGAGTCGAGTGTTTCAAAGCTCCTAGAAAATGACGATGTTTCACATCCAGAGGAATCATTGTTGTATCACCACCCTATTCAGCCGATTTAAAAATGACGTTCGACGGTTTTAAACCCGCTCTTTATCCGCATAAACCACGATAGGTTTTTCGGGCGGAAAAATCTTACTACGCAATCTCAGAACATCAGGACAACTCTGAGTTAAATCAAGTAGTAAATAACTATGGGGTTCCCGAGTGGCATCCTTAAAGGCTTCGATGAGTAAGCGTCCGTAGCCTGTTTGCGATGCCAAGGTGCGAATCTGTCCTATGTCTCTAGGTGACTTTAGCAGAAAGATGAACTGGGTATTTAAACTTATTGTACGGATGATTTTTGAATGAGCAAAGAGGTTCTGAGTTATTAACAACACAGAGAAGTTGAGATGATGATTGTATCGCGTGTAGATTTTCTCAACAATGTCGTTATTTTTCACTTCATTTAATAAATCGTCTAAAATCAATAAAGCCTGTTCAGGTATACGTTCGTGTATCAATTTTTCATCTGGCACCCCGGCATGAAACGTAATGTTAGGTAGGTTCAGATTTTTAACAACCGACGGGATTAAAGCTCAATAGCAGTAAATTATTTCCGTAGGTGTAGGGTCCATCACTTCATCTCTATACTTCAACATTTGAGCTACTAATGTAGACGTGCTGCTCCCCGAACAACCAGCAACAAGAGCCGAAAAGTATTGTGTAAATTTAACAGTTGCATTTATTTCCATGATGAAAAAGGGGGAGATAGAGAAAATTGCTGCAAGAGTTTACAAAGGCTATGTTGAATGTTGAATGACGCAAATCTCTTTTTAAACGCACTTTTTTTCAAAAGCCACAACTTACGTAATTCATACTCTGCGCAATTATCCAAGGTACAGTTTATCACAAAGGGATTACAGGTAAGGATGTTTTTGGCAAAGCCGGAATTTCTCCATTGACGGTTTTTACGATTGCGGAATTTCTCCATAGATTGGTTTTGCGATTGCGGAATTTCACCATAGATAGTTTTTGCGATTGCGGAATTTCTCTTCAGACGGTTTTCACGACAGCGGAATTTCTCGGTAGACAGTTTTTATGATTGCGGTATTTCCCTGCAGACGGTTTTAGCGGTGTCGATATTTATCGTTAAGTCGTTTTATCATACGTGAAATATCACCAAATAAGCTTGTACTCCACAACGTTTTTAAACAACACCTACAAATGATTTTCGAGGATTTAACTCAGAGTTGTCCTGATGTTCTGAGATTGCGTAGTAAGATTTTTCCACCCGAAAAACCTATCGTGGTTTATGCGGATAAAGCGCGGGAATAAAACTGTCGAACGTCATTTTTAAATCGGCTGAATAGGGTGGTGATACAACAATGATTCCTCTGGTTGTGAAACATCGTCATTTTCTAGGAGCTTTGAAGCACTCAACTCCTCAGCATAGGAAAGTATTAATGCAACATGCCACTCTTAATCAAGTTAAAGCGTTGTGCGAGATCTGTCATAACATTCTACATCATAGAGTCGAATGGACACCACCCATTAAACAACATTTGCGGAATATAAAAGGTTTAGCCCATAAAAAAATTTCATTAAGGGCCAAGAAAACTTATCTGAACCAACGTGGTAACGGATTCTTGCTACCGCTTTTGTTAGGAAGCGTAGCTGCACCTATTTTGAATAAATTAATTAGTTAAGAACATGCAAAAGTACGTTTTACTACCGGCTCACGAATATCAAAGGTTCCTTCATGCTTGAACCTAGTGTGGTTAATGATGTTGAAAAAAAAACGTAATAAACAACTGGATTCTCAAATCAATGAGATTTTAAAAGCATCAAATTTGAATGTGCATCAGAAAATGGACCTTTATGTAGCCCGGCGTCACTCGCGTCAAATTTTATAACAGCACTACCCGCGCTGCGGTGTTTACACCGCACTTTTTAAAAGTGATTTTATTTCATAAAAACGAACTCAGTGAGATAAAATAACAAAATGATTTTTATTATACTTTTATAAATTTATGCCAAAATCGTAGCTTTTTCTTTAATTTTTACATTCTAATTTGTTAAGTTTAACTTTTTTAATTTTTAATTTTAACATTTTTTATTGGCGCTAGCTGTTGCCAATAAATTGTACTTGGAATACATGGAAGTCATCACAAGGTAGTGCCACTGTATGATGAGCTAAATCAAAAAAATCAAAAAGTGCGGTGTAAACACTGCTCGCGCGAGTGACGCCGGGTTAAATACACTTCAAAAATATCTAAGAGCAAGGCGTCGTGAAGCTCATTCGAAATGAACAAGTCTTTCAACCCAAACCGAACCTCTAACACCTTCAAACCCGTCTTTAATGCCTCAAACGCAGTCACAGCCATCCCTTCAAGAAACACCTACTTATCTGTATCCACAACAACAACTCGTCTATTCACCCGATTTTCGCACGTCTGCAGACTTAAAAGAAAAAACCCTCGCTGACAGTGATATCGCAATGGTTAGCGGATTCGAAGAGGCCTACGACGAGGACGGACGACCGGGAAACGTAGTAAGTTTGCCTGTTGAGCAGACCTCCCCGCGTACACGTTTCATAGAGACACTACGAAAGAGATCTGATGTTATCACATGGAATAAAAAAGGCACTGTCTCAATCGGAGGGAAATCAATACGAGGCTCGAACATTAATAGTTTAATTAATTAAAATGAACGATAGTCGAAATTGGTTTTAAGGAACCTGGTTTAGTGGGATCATTATGGT
>JAHWFO010106706.1:151222-167017 GCA_023313115.1 Rhysida immarginata
CCCCCCCCCCCGAAATAAAATTCTGAGTATGGCCCTGCCACTGATATGGATTGAAAAGACTGGATCGCTCACCCCATTGTTAACGGGTGTAACAAAAATGATTGCGCAACAGCACGGGCAGGCGCATCTAACCGATGAAAAACTGAGGACGATTCCTCAATAAGGCCAAGAAGAAAGTTATTATTTTAGCTCAAAAAAAATTAAACCGCAACATTGAGTGAAACAATTTAACAGCAAATTAAATTAATAATTATCCCCCTTGCAGTAACAATAAATTAGACAATAAAATAACTGCAATATCGTTAAAAAAAATTAATTTCTTGTTAACAACTCGTCGAATTGTCATGAAATTTGTGTTAATCGATAGAGGATAATACATATTATATCGTAATGGCGATCCATTCGCTCGATTGCCATTAATTATTCTGATTAAAGCCACTTTCTTACCTTTCTCCATAGGCCGTAATGCAGAAACGTCCTCACTTTTCGAAATCGATTAGTCGCGCCTGTCCACTCATTTTTGTTACACCCGTTAACAACAGTTTAACAATGGGGTGAGCGATCCAGTCTTTTCAATCCATATCAGTGGGCCCTGCTTTGTTCTGATTGGTTCAACAATATTCAAATCTTCAATTTGACACCAATCGTCATTAACGCCATATTTGTGTCTTTTACTCAACTATTTTGTGCGAAAAGTATAATTTAATTTTAGCTTTAAAAATGTCTTCAAGTGAAACAGAGAGTGATGGTGAGCCGAAAAGAAGAGAACGTGTAATGCCTTAAAGTATAAAACAAATGTTATAAAAAATTCTAAAGTTAAAGGACAGGCATATACTAATTATCGAGGAAAACAAATAGCTCCGAGATCTACTGGTCAAAATTGCAGGCAAGTTTTCCATAAACCTTCAGTCAATTTACGTTTTCTATCGAGGCCTATCTAAACCTAATACATGTATATCGCTTATGTATTGAAGATGTAAGAAGGAATGTTTTGCGAATTTCCACCAAGATGACATGGACTTTTGCATTTCAAAAATTAACTTATTTTCAACAAAAAATTAATATTTCTTCAATCACTCATTGAAAAGTTACATATAAAACAGAGGCGTCCTCGAAAAGAAAATGCTACTCAGAGACAAAATGCTTTTCAGTTCCATGTTTTAAAACAAACTGATAAAGTTAAAGTCTGCAAGAGAGCATTTATCAGCCTATATGGAGTTACTAAAGCCAGATTTCGCAGAGTTTGTGATTTGCTTAGTGAAGGCAAAAGTCCTACAGATATCAGAGGATGTCACCCGAAAGCAAATATAGTGCCTCCTGAAATATGCCAAAAAATACATGAACACATCCTTTGCTTTCCTAGGAAAAAGACATATTACGCAGGAAAAGACATTCAATAACTTGATGCACGATTGGATGTCAAAAAAATGCATTCAATGTTTAACGAAAAACATCCAGATCTCTGTATAAAGTACCAATTTTACTTACAATACTTTAATGAAAACTTTTCCCTTAGATTTGTTCGACCACAAGTCGACTCATGTATAACTTGCGAAGAACTATCAACAAAAATAAAACAATCAAACATGTCAGAAAATGCAAAACGTTCGGTAGTAGCTCAGTTAATGATCCATAAAAGACGTGCCAAGAAGTTTTACAACAAAATTTCATCAGTTCAAGATCTTTGTAAGGAACGAGATGTTGCAGCTATAACATTCAATTTTATGCAAAATCTACCATTGCCACAAAACATTATTGTATTCAATTGTTGGCAATTATGGGTTCACTGTTTTGGTATATTAGGGATTTAAAAACAGGCAAATCGACATTTTACATGTATCACGAAGGCATTGCTAACAAAGGAGCCAATGAGGTTTGTTCAATGTTGATGCATTATATAAAAAATAATATTGGACCACATATTAAGTATTTATATCTATTTTCCGACGGCTGCCCAGCTCAAAATAAAAATAATACATTGTTGAGATTTATGTTGGCTTTGACTGACTCTAAAAGATGGGTAAAAGTTTATCAGTATTTTCCCATACGTGGTCATTCGTTTCTACCGTGATTTTGGAGTCATAAAAAAAATGTTCGAAAGCATGATCATATCTACGTCCCAGGAGAATACATTGATTTGGTTTCGAACTCCAGCTCAACATTTACAGTCATAGAGCTAAAAACTGAAGATGTTTTGGAATTTAAGAAATGGTGGCCAAATTTGTACAAAAGAACATGTTGTCAACTGAATCTTGTCAACTGAATCTTATGGGAAAAAAGTCCCAAAAGAACAGAAAAAATTATTCGCACCTTCGACATACATGAGTTTTCAGTATGATTCAGATAGAAAAGGTACTATCATAGCGAGGAATATATTGATGGATTGATTAAACATTCATTCTTGTTAATAAAAAAACTTACAACTTCTGTTTCGCTTCCATCAGCCAAGGCTTATGATTTAAAAGTGCCCATCAATAAAAAAAATTAGACGATTTAAAGCAAGTTCAAGATAGCATTCTGGAAGAGCATATGCCATTTTATAACAACATTTTTAGCTGGCCAACTGCAAATGTTGAAGATTATCCAGATGAGAATGATGGAGAATATGACTATGTACCTTAAAGATATTAAAAAATGACAAATTAATACATGTAAAATGTTAATAAGGTTATTTTTATGTGTAATTTTCAATAATAAGTTATAAAAAATATGATTACTACGATTGTTTTGATTAAATTATATATAACTAATCTTATTTCTTGCTAAAACAACATAAGTCAAGAACAGTTTTTCAGGTTTTTTTCATTATTTTTATTATTAAACTGTGAAGGTTATTCACTATTTAAATTTTTTATTACTCAAATACTAAATTAAGCATAAAAAAGTTTTTTAAAACTCATTTGTTTGTGCGTGAAACAGTTTTTATTGATTCCTGAAAAATTGTAATTGAGTGACTTATGAGGTTTTTGAAATGACCGATTCAATTAAATTTTTCTTGCGCTCTGGTTAAATGCCCATCGTCCCTGTAGGGCTTCAGAAGTTGCGCCGAAATTGGATATGCGGAGTCTCCAAGGAGGTGTCTACTGCTAGGAAACATCTGCTCTGGCTGGGCTACTATTCGTTCATATAAGTCCGAGCGCATATACACTCGGGCATCATGAACAGACCCCACTTCCCCTGCGGTGCAGTCTGTGAAAAGCAGCCTACAAAACCAGAAAAAGAAAAAAATGTAATTCTTTTATTTAACCATTTCACTGATATCGAATTAAAAGTTTAAAACCTACCGATGGTCGCACACAGCTTGCAAGGTTATGGCATGGACACAGCGTGTTGCACTGGAGCTTTGATGGGGATGTGGGTGCCATCTATTGCCCCCACCACACCAGGGATTCCTCCCATCGACTCAAATCCCTGGGCAATTTTCAATTGTTCTTGTCGGTCAGGCCAATGTATGATATCAGGAGCTACTTCCAATAGGGCCAGCATGACCCTATTGGTATAATTCCAAACCGTCTGCTTTGGCACTCCAAACCGATCTGCCACTGACCTGTAAAGACACGATAACGCATTATAACCTGATTGTGTATTGAAAAAATCTAAGTCGAGGACTTATCATGAATAATGACTTGATACGGACCTGTATGTTTCTTGGTTGGCAGCCACCCACAGAGTAACCAAAACTTGATTTACGATCGGGCTCGTTTTTCGGCCAAGTGACGGCGTGGTGCAACCTAAATCAGGCAAGTGCATACATAATTGGTTACTGAACTCGATGGATAAACTACTTTTATAATAATAAGGTAAGTGCTTTAATTTAGGTAGAAATTATGTTGAAAAGTAGATTAAGTCCAGATTTTCATATAAAAATTAACGTGTTAAAAAATTTTCCTTGTATTCGCGAAAAATTTCGGTTTTCAGACTTCAAAAGAAATATACATTTTGACTATCCCTGAATCCATTTTGACGTGTTAAGTGTGTGTGTGTGTACGTACATGCTGTAACACTCCTAAGTGTCAGCTATCTCTTTCCTCGTCTACACTTTCTCTCCCATTATCATTAGAAAAATATTATAACGAAACCGAAATCACGTCTATGACGAATTGTCCCTCCTGTCAAGCTCGTTAAAAGGCAAACAATGCGTCGCTTTAACAATGCTAGCAAAGGCTAAAAAAATTAATTAAGCTATATAACGACGTTCGTTCTACACACACATTATGTTGTTGTTGTTGACGACGGTAGAAGGAAGAGAAGCGTCGCCTTTTTTAGAGAAGGAGAGATGAACGATCATAACATAAAAAAAAGATCGCGTCTGCCCTTTCTAGCTGAATTGGCAATAGTGTGTCTCCTCTTCTGACTTCTACGAATATGAAACGAAAATCGTCGATCAGTTTGCCTGCAGAGAGGAAATAAATTATTGGATCGCCATGGAATCTGGAGAGTTCCGATCACGTGACTATCGGGAGGAAAAGAACGTCGTTGTTCAACACGTACAACATGGTTCCGAAGAGTTGGATACCCTTCCACTGGATAAAATTTTCGATTGACGCAAAACCCCTGCGATTCGGTGCTATGATATGTTATTGGGCCAAGACTTGGTTGGAAGCGTTTGTTTAATTGCATAATATTTTTTATTTACAGAGATCGGATTGTTCATGCAGATGAAATAAATAAAGGAAGGGCAAAACTAAAATATACCATGAGACAAAAGAAACTCCCCGAAAATAAAGCTTTCGAATCTAAGCGTATGAGACATCTCAAAGAACCGCCAAGATGTACCGGCGAATATTTTAGTGCAGTAAGTCCCTACTAACCCTATGCCCTTCTGTTGGGTTCCTTTCCTTTAGTATTATTAGCGTATTACTATTTCCCCTCTCCTCTCCCCCTCTTCTTTTCTCTTACGCACTAAAGAAAAACAAAGAGCAAGAATAACGGTAAAACCGATTTCAGTGACTCTTCTTAAGCATTCTGGGTTAATCTAATGGATAGATATGTCCCGTAAAAGAAGTGAAGAATATGATTTGATATTATGTATGCAAACTAGATATAACCTCGTCAGAGATGTCCGCAACAAATGGATTTCTAGTAAGTGTCTAATTCTCCACGCTACAAAAGGACATCGAGTGCGCAGATAGACACTCCCTTGATGTGATCGAACTATATTTATGCTTCATGTTTTGCACTGTTGATTTTTTTAAATGTAGACTTTAATTTTCTTGAATGTTATCTACATTACCTTTTTTTGAATTTTATTTTCTTTTCTGAATGCCCGAGGCGACAAAACAATCTTAACGAAAGATTTGATATCCAGCGTTAAGAACGAACCTTTTGACGACTGTTACGAAGAAAGGAAGAAATGAATACGAAGGCTCCGCGCCAATTTACACGGAAAGTAGTGGTTCTTGATCTTGAAGAAAAACCTATGGAGAGAATGGAAGTGGGAGAAAGTAAGAATATTTAATATGAACTATATTATTTCAAAAGGGATTTAGATAAGAAAGTACTTACTTGAGATGAAGAAAGAAAAGGTCTTCTCGACGTATAGACTGTGCAAATGAAATAGAATAATACGAATTAGGTTCCAATTGAAAGAGCTTTACCCTTGAGAATTTTCGTAAATAATGCCGTTGAATCCGTGTAAATGAAAATTTCATGTATGTTTGTTTTTTTGAAATAAAGCCCCGGCTATTTTGCATCAGATTTTTTAGGCTGTGCGAGTGTTAATCCAAGTGCCTACTGATCCCTGGGGCTTCGATTGAAATCGGCGCAATAATTAATGAAACCTATGACGAGAAGTATCCTACGGATGAATGTGGAAAAACATGATACAAGATAAGTAACTTTATCATTCGAAATAAGGATTTTGTTCATTTCCTTTGTTCATCGATAACCATTGTTTATAGCTTCCCGTTATTATTTTCTCACCTACAGGTTCTGATGTTAGGAGGACTCTGTGCGGAGGGCTTCTCGTAGTTACCTATAATTTTTAAAAACCGTTACAATGCGTGCGTGTGTACCTCGAATTTCTCAAGAACTATAAGTCATAGGATGTTGAAATTTTGTATTTAGGACTGCTGTGACATCTAGTTGTGTACCTCCCATTTTTGGGTCAAACAGCTGGGTCAAACATGTGTATTTGGGGTTTTCACAATAGATTTCCTTTCATGTCTATGGAGTTTTGATTGCGCGGAGCAGTTTTTGAGGTCAGAGTTTGAAGAACTATATTTGAAGTACTTCATTTGAATTTCAAATACGGCTGCCGAAATTTGTTTCAACATTTGGAGTTTTTAGCTAACAAAGATTAAAGAGAGAGAGAGAGAGAGAGAGAGAGAGAGAGAGAGAGAGACGGAAATTTTGTGTCTCAAAAAAGTCTTTAATAAAGTTCGTACAAGGGAGTCCCGTGGTGGCCACAACCAAATTTTTTTTTGTTTTTTCTTTTCGTACAACACACCGCCTCGCCGAGGCTTCACTGCTGTGTGCCGCGAAACTTCACTGCAGGTTATTTTTTAACCGACTTCAAAAAGGAGGAGGTTCTATGTTCGTCTGTATGTATTTTTTTTAATGTATGTTCATCGATATTTCCATCATTTATAAACCGATTTTAAAAATTATTTTTTCATTGGATTCGGTTTAGCACCAAGGTGGTCCCATTTTAATTTCATTGTTAAATCGATTTAATTTTTTTTTAATTCATTCAACTTGTTTATAATCGCGTATTGTAAGCCGCTGCAAATAAAATAAAATAATTTTTTTTTATATCAACACCGTAAAATTATGTTGTTCTGTTAACTGTTTAAAACGTAGAAGCGGAGATTACAATTATGTTCAATGAAGTTAAATTGACTTCATGTCTGCGTAAGGAGAAGTTGAAACTGTTGTCCGATCCAAAAATAAGCATTTGTAGAAAACCCCTTATCGTTCTGCTTATTTTTGAGGGAAACTGAAATTCAACTCATTCTAGACGATATCTTTCTGAATTTTCACGATATTGGCTTGGGTTTTTTATAAGAATAGATCTATACATTAGCCTAATAAATTATGCAAAAGACATTTTGGTAACGCTTGCGCTTCCGCAGTTAAACGTTACTTAGTAAAAATGCTCATATTTCATCAAATGTTTAATATTTTTATATTCCGACTAGCAGAGGCACCCGGCGTTGCCCGAGATAATTACAGTTGTAGGTTAAACAGAACAACCTCATGAAGTTAAATAATAAATTTGTGTTCAGTAATTCTACAATTTCCGTCTATAGACGAAGCAGTTGTTCAGATGTTTCCGATATCCGGATAACTTTTTGTCATCTCTGCCCAATGCTCATTCATTTCTTCGCTGGCATTTCGACAGATATGAATTATTGTTATAATCTTCGAAAGATTATTATAGGACATATTATAGGTTGTTGGTTTGAAGAGTTGAGTTCATGTATGCTTTGTTATCGGTTATGTCGTCAACGAAGGGATTGCGTTCTGTCTCAGATTAAAATGTTATCCATCTTCACCCCCTGGGAGTATCACTGGATACTTTAGACCTATCTTTTAAAAAATTCCCTTGCCCTTGACGTAGAAGCTCTTATACCCTCCTGCTCTAGCGGAGCTTCCGTTGTTCAGATGTTTCCAACGCCCGGATAGCATTTTATCTTTCTGTTGCAAATTTCACTGATCAATACTCGTTCTTTCTCTTTTTTTGCCAAACACCAATTTTCGCCAGTCGTCTGGACGTTTTTAGGGAGCTCAAGGGAGACCCGTGTGATTCCTTAGCCTCCTCGAAAAACACTGCCTTATGTATGTCCTGTCATTGCATAGGTTAATAAGGTTAATTATGTAGTGCCACACCAGTAAATGTGTTATGTTAGTAGTGCCACACAAGTTAATGTGTTAACTCTATAGTACAACACCAGTTAATGTGTTAACAAACTTTCAACCCCCTTCCCCCCCCTTAGGGGTTGAATTTCGATAAACCCCTTCTTAGTGCTCATTTACATTTTGTAAAGAACCTCTGTACAAAATTTCAAGTTTCTAGGCCTTATGGTTTGGGCTGTGCGTTGATCACTCACTCAGTCAGTTTCTTATTTTATATAGCTTGCAGGGTGTTGTCTCTACTACAGTTTGCCAAGTTTCCTGAAAATGACATTGCATTGGTTTGAAAAACTCTGCATGTTATAAACCAAAAACATACGAAAAAAATTTCCCCACCTTTTTTCTTTTATTTAAGAAACCTTTGTATCTCCATGAATATACGTGCTATTCTCATACTAATAAGTAAAAGAACCTCATGCTACAGCTACAACGCATTTCAAGCATTAAATTTTACTGGGTGATCCCAAACATTATTTTTTGGTCCAATTTGTTGTTGATCCCCTATTTGCCTTTGGGATAAAACCTTTGCTGAATAATATGAGGTTATAACATGCTCTTTACAGGTCCGTAGTCGGGGGGGGGGGGGGGTCGACGACCAACCCATTATGGGTAAAGGTCCGTCTCCCCAATATGGGAAAAAGTCCGACTCAGTGGAATTTTTGAAAAAGGTCCGGAATTTTTGAAATTAGTTCCCCCCCTCCAAGATAACGTTCTGGGTACGGCCCTGCTTTACACCCCTGAAATTTCAGGATAATTCGTAAGTATTTTTCTAGATATTGGACAAAACGTCTAAAATGGAATGTGTCCAATTACGTTTTGGCAATATAGTGTATTTACGAATGAGAATTTTAAAAGCACTCACCGTCTTCATCAAAAATTCTACCGTCGATCTCGTCATTCTGAAGTGACTCTTAAAATCTTCGGGAGAATACTCCGGGATTGTTTGAGATATATACCCTTCGATCCTGGGGGTCTAGGCTGAGCTCGTCGACAAGTGTCGATGGTCACGTGGTTAATGACGCATTTGTCGATTCGAGCTAGCATGAACACGACTTATCTACAGTGTCTTCAGAGTCTACAATGTAGACTTGTCTACTTGTCTACAGAGTCTACAGTGTACAGACTCTACACCTTCGATTTTCTAGTGTAGACTTTGACCATCGACAACTGCTTTATTCTTGTCTACAATTCAAGAGCAGTCGACTATTATCGTTATTCAAGAGCAGTCGACTATTCTTGGCGATCGTTATTTCAGAATTTAGCAACAGATTTCTTATTACAATCTTTTTCCCTTCGTTTCCGGCCTGTAGGCTAAATACACATAACTCAAGAATACTCTTTTTCTAAAAATATTAACAAAAACTTGTTTAAAAATATTTACATACATGAAGTACTCTCTTGTGCTACGAAACTTGAACTGTGAAAATAATAAAATAGTGTGTCTACAGGTATGTGTTTATGTATGTATTTATGTATACATGGATAAATGTGTAAAATTATGTGTAAATGTGTGTAAACTTGTGGAGAAATGTGTAATATGCCACTTATCGAGGGTTAGATTTTGTCGAGATCGACAGCTTGTCGATGAGTTCAGCCTAGACCCCCTGGGTACTTTTCTCCGGTCTGTTAACATCAAAAGCTCCAAGTCGGAGGATGAGAAAGAAGAATCCGACGAAGATTCCGACGAAGAATCAGAAGACAATTCTGAGGAGCTGCTATCATCGTTCATTTCTAATAAATGCATCAAAGCCGTCCGCTTTCGAGGATTGTTCAGTATTTTTGAAGTTTTTGACTGTGAGGTCGATGCTTCGCTCGAGTTTTCATGGGACGCCATGTTGACTAGCGTCATGAAATCTGGGCCGACAATCCAACTTTCATTGTTTACAACAAATGAAAAACACCTGTTGTAATCAGCGACTTTTCGTTTGTTGAAAACAATGAAAGTTGGCTTGTCAGCCCAGGTTTGATGACGCAGTCAGCAGGCTTCGTGTTTTAGGTGGCATACAGCTTTCATAGCACCACAGAGCAAAAGAAATGTATTTTTTTTTTGGTTTTTATTAAATTTTCACATCGGTGTACCGGGACACACTGGTTGAAAATTGCTGGCATAGGCTAATCTGCATCCAACGCTCACCCGTCTAAAGGATTCAGTGTCTTTATAACAAACTTCATAACTCTTTATAATCACAAATGTTTATATTATTTCAATGCCTTTTTCCTTTCTACTTGTTAACCATATTTATATTGCTTTTATTTCTTTGATCGCATTTGCTATATGTACACTAGGCTCTTCATCCTATTACTCATTTGTATTTTTCTTTTGTGGCTTTTTGCTTTGGATCATCATAAACTTTACTTTTTGTGGAGTTATGTTAACAAATACACAGCTTGACAATTGCTAAGGAACATGTACATTCCGCTATTTATGGCGCTGGAAAATAATGCAGGACGCGTCAAAACATTGATTGATACTCTATTGTTCGATTTGCATAATTTGAATAAAAGTCACATATCCAATGAGCTGTGGTTCAGTGAAAACCAGTGGCCGTGGAGAGTTAGGGCGAATACACGTGCAGGTGCTTTGCGAACTTTACTGAAAATTTTCAGCCCCTCTATCACATATCGTCTGCAGAATGCCGCAGAGATGTCATTAGAGTGATTACGATCGTGGACGAGCTGTTGGACGGCTTGAGGCAGATCAAAGTGGGACTGAAGTTGCGCGAGCTATGGGCATTGCGAAAAGTGTAGTTTCTCGTTTGAAAATTGCTGCTGCTACCAGAGGATCCGTTTTACGTGTGCATAGGGGTGGTTGTCGAAGGAGCACAACCGCTCGGGAGGACCGTAGCACAGCCCTTTCAGCAAAAAGAGGCAGAAATCCGACATCCGCACAGATAGCCGCAGATCTTGCCGCTGCTAAAAGCACTCATGTTTCTGCCAGAACCATTTCCCGTCGGTTGAATGATGTCGGGCTGTATGCACGGAAGCCTGTCCAATGCATTCCACTATCTCCACTCCATCGACGGAAAAGATTAGAGTGGTGTAACAAACATCGTGCTTGGGGCGATCAGGAGTGGTCCATGATGAAGTTCTCAGACGAGTCTCGGTTCACTATGCATCAACTGATCTGGCGTGAAATAGGAACTCGTTATCACCAACAACATGTTCAGGAAGTGCAACGTTTCGATCAAGGAGCCATAGTGTGTATGTGTGTGGAGGGGGGAGATCATGCATGATGCCAGAACACCCCCTCACATCTTTGCAGGAGCACGGTATTATAGGGAGATTCTTCTGGATCACGATCGTCTTTTCCGTGGAGCAGTTGGTCCAGACTTTGTGTTCACGGACGACAATGCCCGTGAAAAAAACAATCACTTAAAAAATATAATAAAATCAATAACGTATTATTCAGAAATAAATTCAATTAAAATAAATAACAACAACTTATAAAATTAAAAAAATCATGACCATTTCAAAATTCCTTTTGAAATTAAAATAAATTATCTTTGATGTTAGAATGTTATCACAAAATATTTGATAAGTACTGCTTTTTTTGTATAACCATAGCGAAGAGACTCTTCTATACGCTATGGTATAACTAAATAGTTTTCTATTGTTTAAATAAGTTATATTTTATCAATTGACCAATTTCCTTTTATTTTATTTTATTTTATTTTATTTTATTTTTAATTTTGTATATTTATTTATGCATTAACTCGGCATTCCAATAAAAGGCAAGAATGCTTTCTGAAAATGCCAATCATTTGTATGTTTCATCAATGAAAATCTTTCTATATATATAAAGAAGGATCAGTAACTGGAGATAATGAGTTAGCAGACTATTGAGAAAGAGTGAAAGACGATAGAGGAAGCACTCCTTTAGCTCCGTGCTGTATTGAGCAAATGGCAAGCAAGTAAATAGAAGAATCGGCGACCGCTAGACTACACAAATTGATGAATGGCCAATTTTTGCTTCAAGAAATCGAAAGAAGAAAGGAAATTGCAACAACATCAAGTGTACATCTAAAGTAAGATTACGTGAGTAAAAAATTATTTAGACTAGAAACCATCTTTGGAGAGGTCCATCCACTGTGAGCCTTTAAAATTTTTTTTTTCAGTAAATCAAGTCCCGGTATATCAGCTAGAATGGTTTTTTTCAGTGAAGAGGTAAATTCCTGTCTTTCGGATTTTTTCTTAGAATGGATAGTCCCTTTGCTCTATATTGTAGTGATTGAGTTATTATTTAACAAATTTGGAGGGTTAGTTTAGCTTTTTGAGGTTGTTCTGTTTACTTACAAGGGTAATTATCCCGGGCAACGCCGGGTCCTCTGCTAGTAAAGAAATAAATAAAAAATAAAAATTTGTAAAGGTTTTTATTATATTACAACAGTATATAGATTACTCTTACGATCAATTTAAGAGTATAAATCTAATCTGTCCTTAAATTAATAATATAAGAAAACTAGTGGCGTAACACTGCCCCCTCCCCCTTAATATTGACGTTCCCATATTCCCGTCGTTACGAATTACAACAACTTTCACTGTCAAATTCTCTTGATATCTGGAAATGCAGTTTTATTAAATTTACTCATGAATTGACCTTAAGTATTCTATTTTATATACTGAAAAGAGTATTCTATATACTGTTATTAATGTACTAAAAACCTTTACAACTTTTTATATTTATTCATTTCTTTATTTTTATTGATGAAACATACAAAATAATTGGCATTTCCAAAAGCTATTTTTGGCTTTTATTGGAATACCGAATTAATGCATAAATAAATTTACAAAATTAAAAATAAAATAAAATAAAAGGAAGTTGTTCAATTAATAAAATATAACTTATTTTTACAATCGAAAATTATTTGAAAAAAAAGCAGAACTTATCAAAAACTTTGTGATATTCTAACATAAAAGAAAATTTACTTTAATTTCAAAAAGAATTTGAAATGGCCATGATTAATTTATTTCTGAATCAAACGATATTGATTTTATTATGTTTTTTAGATGCAGTAGAAAATCTATAACAAAAAAACCTAAAACGATACCGCATAAATACCGCATAAAAGGCAAATTAATATAAGAAAGAGAAAATATTGTAAACTTGTAAGTGAGAAGGGATTGCTTGCTTTCCCGCTGCTAAAATCACCACAGAATCATCACCTTTTAGCAACAAAGTAAATGCGCATGCGCTGAAGCGATAGGAATACAAACACTGGCTAAAATGGTTTTAGATGTGAGCCTTAAAGAATAGACTGTGTTAACTCAATCTATTTATTCACTGGTATTTGTGAGCCTTAACATAAGAAAGTAGGTTAATTGCCTCAGATAAACGGTGGGGTCGGAAGGCGTTAAACAGTTTAGTAAATCATGGCCGTATCCAGAATTATTTTTCGGTGTAGGGGGTGGCATGTAACAGATTTGGTTGACACGGTGACCAGTTTGGCCATGAGAGGATGTTTTTTCCCCCTATCTTTTGTTTGCAAACTATAGTTTCAGGTGTTTTTCAAATCGATGCACAAACTTCTCAGGGTGATAGGTGATAACATACTGAACATTTTTTACCACAGAATAGATGGTTCAAAATATGTTATCACCTATCAAGTTTGCACCGAGTTCAAAAACATCCTGTAATTATACATGCAGTTTGTTACAATAGAATTAGTTTTTATTAAAAAGTACATAATCCATTTAAAAATACATTAAATGTTGGAATCAAAAGTTTTAAGAATTTTTTTTTATTTCAATTTTTAATACACTTTCGTAGAATTATTTATCAAGATGCTGGGTACAAGAAAACAATCTAAAAACAACCCAGTTGGGTGAAGAGAATAAACAATGCTAAATTATGTAAACAAATAGAACAAATTCTAAATTTTTAAAAACAGATAAAGTAGTAGTTCTAAATAATAAAACTTTAACTCCGAAGAAAAGCCAAACAAGTTTTTGGAAATTTCACAAATTCCTGCTAACAATTTGCATTTCTGGCTACTTATACAGAAACTTAATTAAATATTATAAATGTGATTCTATAACGATTTACAGTGAATCATTACCTACAATTATTTCACTTAAGACTCGAAAATATTCTAATGATTTGGAAATCAATGAAAACAGATAAAATGTTTTTTATGAGGTCTTTTAATTAAGGAGGAATTGACATGCAGTAGATTCCATGAACACATCATTTGTTAATGTCAAAAATAATTTTCTCTACACTAAATTATTTACTGTTTTTGGCAATGACATGAAATGAATACATTTTATTCTCACTCCTTTTACATATGCTGATACTTCATCAATAACACTGGTCAACACATTTTGCCTCCAATCATTTAAAAGTCATTTTATGGTAAATTTGTTTCACTGATTCCGAATATGAGATCAGTTTTTTCAAATTGGCTCTAGTTTTTGAGATATCTAATATAGTTCATTTTCTACGTTTCAACGTGTATATTTATCCAGTAGAACTGCAACTTTGACAAACGTAGGTTTTCTGGACTAATTTGAGTGTGCTGATTCCATATCTGAACTCCAAATTTTTCTATCACGTCAGGATGTTAAGTTTCAGTCGTGTAAAACAGTCTCCTGATGTCAAATTTAAACAATGGCTACCATTAAAATTTAAACTATTTTTATAACTCGAGATCTTGACGGAATTCAGATTTGGAATCAGCACGCTCAAATTAGTCTAGAACACCTATCTTCCCCGGTACCAAAAAAGTTGTTGACCAGAGCTGTTGGTAGTCATTTTATTATGTACACAATTGTTTTTGCAGATTACAAAAAACTAGAGCCAATTATGCATTATCACAGTCATATTCGTGTTTAGCACATTCAACTCATTAAGAAATGGTTATTTTCATATCGGAGGCAAAAAAGTTTTGAAAATTTGTTGCCCAGTGTAATTTGAAGTAATTTTATGAAGTTATAAATCCTTTCTTATCTTCTAATTGTTGCTAGTTGAGAGAAAATTATTCTCCTTTTTATAAATGTAAACAATGTTTTTAATAGTCTCCAGATGAACCTGCTTCGTTTATGTACTTTCATGTGTTGAAGTTGAAGAATATGATATACTAGCAAAGGACCCGGCGTTGCCCGGGATAATTACGATTGCAGGTAAAAAGAGCAAACTCAAGAAGCTAAATTAAACCTCCAAATTGGTTAAAAAATAACTCAATCACTACAATATAGAGCGAAGGGACTATCCATTCTAAGAAAAATCCGAAAGACAGGAATTTACCTCTTCATTAAAAAATCCATTCTAGGTGATATACCGGGACTTGATTTACCGAAAAAAAAAATTTTTAAAGGCTCACAATGGATGGACCTCTCCAAAGATGCCTTCTAGTCTACATAATTTTTTACTCACGTAATCTTACTTTAGATATATACTTGATGTTGTTGCAATTGCCTTTCTTCTTCCGATGTCTTGAAGCAAAAATTGGCCATCCATCACTTTGTGTAGTCTAGCGGTCGCCGATTCTTCTATTTACTTGCTTACCATTTGCTCAATACAGCACGGAACTAAAGAAGTGCTTCCTCTATCGTCTTTCACTCTTTCTCAATAGTCTGCTAACTCATTATCTCCAGTTACTGATCATTTTTAAAGATTTTCAAGAAATTGTTAAGTACTAAGAATTCTCTTTTCTAAGAAAAGCCTGAATAACAGGAATTCTATGCATTGAATGCTACATTGCACAAACTTTGCCTTGCATTCTTGGTCATGAGACATATATTGTTGATCCTTACATAGTGTTGGTGCATTGCGTGTTGACACCATTGTTGATACCTATTGCTGCACAAACTTTTATTTGCATTGTTGGTCATGAGATATATATTGTTGGTCCGTGCAGAGTGTTTGTGAATTGCGTGTTGATACCATTGTTGATATCTATTGTTGCAAAAACTTTGTCTTGCATTGTTGGTCATGAGATATTT